>MU717014.1:53761-100916 GCA_026770625.1 Nicotiana glauca | reverse complement strand
ATTCCCAAGTGCTTGCTGAAATTTGAGTTGCTCTTGTTAATTCTTTCTGGCTATTTATTTGCTGTTATTTCTCTGCTGTACTAGAACTGAAAAACGGGTATGTAATTCTAATTTAAATAACACCCTCCTATTATGTGTTTACTTTTCCCCTTCTACACCTCTTCCACTATGTGTTTATTTATGCTTCCTGCACTATGCAATTACATTCAAGTCTGTTATGCCCTTTCTTTATGATTTGCACCTTCAGTCTGCTATGCTCTTCTGTCTCTCTTTAATATGTTTTCAGGCATATCCCTTCCCTCTATTTCCTTTTGCATGTTAGTACTGCATGGCAGCATCTTATATTACTGTCCATGATCTAGAACCAGACTTTGCTCAGTCTCTACTCAAATGCTTTCCCATTCCCTCTCCCCTTTATGTGTTGAGCTTTAACTTGGGTTTGGTAGTGTCCTAATCACCACTCAGACCCTAAGTTTGACTCCCCAGAGTCTGCTCCTATTTGTTTGACCTAAGCAAGGGGATCGGGGGTGTGCCTGCATATGCCATGGCTGGGCATGACCACCCTCTGCTATGGTTCCTCTCTCACTTTGCACTCATTCCTAGTTTCCTAAGTTCTACCCCCTTTGGTAAGCCATGCTTTGGGACCCTAGAGTTCCCTCTGAACTTGGATGCCTGAGGGCTTGTAATTCCACACTTGCACTATTCTGTTACAATATTTATTATTCAGAGTGTATGCATTGCCTAGGGTCTTGGAGGCTCCTTGGAACTTTGAAACACTCTGAGTAAGAGAGGGTCTTGGAATCTAGAATCCGTATTTGGTGAAACACATGCTATTGGATGTTAAAGATTGCATTAGGCAGTTTGGATCTAGTTGTAGGCTGTGATGTATTTTTGTTTACCTTCTTTCTTCTGATTTTGTAATAACCTTGTAAAAAGAACTCGGGAAAATATTAGTAAAGGGTGTGGGAGGGGTTTAATTTATTGCTAAAGGGTAGATACCATGCCCATGGGACCAATGTTGTTATTTAATCATTTAGATGTCATGCCTATATGTCAACGCTTTAAATTACCTAGAGATCATGTCTATAGGCTTTTGGATTCTTTTCAATCATTTAGAAATCATGTCTATAGGATTTAATGTTCAACCATGCCGCAAATCAGTAGATATCCTGTCTATAGGACCTAATAATCAAAATACAAATTGCATATAGAAATCATGCCTATAGGAAATGCCTAAACGCTAGGCAAACTGTAGGTTAGTATTCATTTCGTAACCAATTTAATCACAGTAATGTTTCTTTAATAAGGACATAGAAATCATGCCTATAGGAATTCAAACTCGTCTAATTAGTCTAATTAATAATTTACCAACTGGTTTCAGAATTTTCAGTACAGTTCGTCCAAACCTGTCCGTTTTCAAAACTCTTATAAATACGCCTTTAATTCCTTTCAAACTTGTATTTTTTTAAGTAACGTCTTTAAACTTTTGCCTGAATTTCTCCTCCCCTTTTGAAGTTGTCTTCCGAAACAGAGTTTCAACCCTATTTTTAAAGTATCTGCACTCCCTAAACTCTTTTACAAAGCAATCTTTAACAGTCTGTTTCTTTAAAATGTCTCACTTTCGAAAACACTGCTTATACTTCTGCTATATTTTTAGTTAAACAATTCTATTAATTTCGAAAATATCTTTGAACTTCTGCAATTTTCAACCTTCTGTTTCAAACTCTTCTGCATTAGATTCTTAATCAGTAACTTATTTTAAATACCTCAACCTCTGACATTTGGATCCGGGTTGCCTAATGTAGACCTTTTATCCAACTCCATGTGTTAAACTAATCTGTCCGCCGTTTAATTTTTTTTAGACTAAATCAGTATATGCAAGACATGCTAAACTAAATGCTATGTGATTTATGGGGTTTATGTGAGCCTCTTATGTATTTGTTAATCCCTCAATATTTGCTACTTATTTTGTTTGTCGCCTTAGTCTTTTATCCTTTTGAAACTCCATATATGCCTGTACTTCCTTCCCTCCTCCCTTTAGGATTAGAAGTCCTAAAACCCCAGGATTGATAGGTTGGGACGGGTATTAGCATGCAATAAGTAAACGAGACTAATCGCGTTTAATACCTTAACGGGGTGGGACGGGTAGAATATGGATATGATGACTGGTGCGCTAATATCTCGTGTGAGAATAATTGCTGGGTATTGCATCGATGTGATCCATATCATATTTAAACCTATGACTCCTTTTATTTATTTATATGATGTGATGTTTTCTTAAAAATTAATGTTTTCTTCAATTAATCTTTTTCTTTCCAAAACCACTTATGTCCCTTTTGCTCTCTTTTCTTTCAAAACTTTCAACTTATTTGTATTCCCTATGTGCAAACATTGTTTGTTTACTTCTACTCTTCTTAAAGTCACAATTAAACATTGCCGGGAACCACACTAGTGGATCTTGAGGGGTGCCTAACACCTTCCCCTCGAGATAATCTCAAGCCCTTGCCCAAACTCTGATTTTTTCTTTCAAAAAATCTTCTTCTTTTTCTTTAAAGTGTCCTAATGCACTATAATCATTAGGTGACGACTCTTCAAATTCCATAACCCGATTCCTCAAAAGGGAATGAGAGTTGTTTTGTCCATAATGTCGTAAACCCGATTTCGCCTTAGAAAAATAGGGCGTTGACAGAACCCCATATCCTCGATGCTTCAGAGTACCAAAGAGCCTCGAAAGGGCTCTGAGCAGTGCTTGCACCGGAGGAGGTTAATAATATTATGACCTTGGCTTTCAGTCGGTCAAAGAGCCAAGTGTTTCAAAAAATATTCAAGTGTCTCAAAAGAAGTGAACGAGTGAGAAAAGAGTATAGTAAGTGAATAGCAGTGAAAGGCTCCATTTTAGAGGGGAAATTGGGGAGGGGTCATATAGTAGCATATTTAAACAAACAAACAAGAAAAATCATCAGTCAAACACAATAAAGAAAAAAATATCACATGCAATCGAAAATCAGTAAGGAAAAAGGAAAAACCCAAACCCTAGTTGGGTCCAACGGCTTTGAACCAAACCAATAATGCAAGAATTGTTCATTGTAGCGTGTATATAGGTGAAAGATCGTCCATATCTTCACAAAATCAAGGTAATTAGTCTCGTTCTTGAGAGGTAGTTCTTTCCAAAAATAGGGCAAGAACTAAGTAACACCATAAACACGCATATAATATATGAATATCACAAAATAGGTAAGTAAATCATGGATTGATTCCATATTTGGTTTGGAATCGAAGAAAATTGGGGATATGGCGGCTAGGGTTTATCAGAGGTAAGTGGAGAGATGAGAGAATAAAGAGGCGGCTGGGCAGGGGAAATGGGTCTCTAGGGTTTGAGTTGTGCGATATAAGAGGAAGTAGGGTTTTATTATGGACCGTTGATCTCAGATGATCAACAACCAGGATCAAAGGGAGATGGGGCGCGTTAAGAGAACGGGTCATCTGTTTGGGCTGGGGCGGACTGAGCTAAGGTCTGGGTAGTTTTGGGCCACTAAAGTGGTCCAAAATTGGTATAATTTAGGTTACACTTTAAATACAAACTTATTTAAATAAAATTAAACAATAATAAATAATAAAATATTTATTATGCACTAAAATAATTGAAAAATAATAACTTAACATTACAAAAATATAAAAAAAATACTATTTTGGCACAACTAATGTAAATAAAATGCAATTATGCATGAATATAGGATATTATTTCAAAATTACGTAGGTAGCTAAAAATACAAATGCAATTATATGAAATGATGTAAAAATGTTTTAAAACATGCATGTGGGTATAAAATAATAAATTTGGATGATTAAGTCATCATAAATAATTTAAAGGGATAATTAATAGGTATTTAAGTAATTTAAATGCCAAAAAAGTAATTTTAAAGCTCTAAAAATCATGAAAAATTTATAAAATATTTGTATAAATCCTTTGAATTAAGTATTGATACAAAATAACATTTCTAAAGTATATATACTTATTTGAAAAAATATGAGGGCGAAATTGGGTATCAACAACTGTCCCTCTTTACCTGGGAATGATGAAAGAGTTCTCGGGTAAAGAAATGATGACCGGCCGAATTGAGTGGGGAATGATTTAATTTTAAAAATGGGGCCGAACCCTAGTTCCTGAGTTGCCTACATATCCCTAGTGTTACGGGAATTAGATCGTGTGTAGTTCTTGATCCAAAGGCGAGCGAAACCAATTGAGTTGTTATGAGAGTGGTCGTATGTTTCAAAAGGTAGGATATTATCGTAAGTAACAGATGAATTTATGTGGAGTCATGAATGCAAATTTTGGACGTTACGGGTGTATGAGGCAGATATTCGAATGGTAAAATGTAGTCAATTACGGATAATTAGTTACATTTGAGATAGTCAAAGGATGTGAACATTGTGAATGGAAGCCAGAGCAAAGATTTCTCCCGTTTGTCAAACTGTTACATCCTGAATTACCTGCAAAACTTAAAACATAGTGCATACGAATATATATGGGTTATTGAGATAAATTAAACATGATGCATAATTCCTTCGGACCATGAAGGTTATATCTAGACGCTGAGGATAATGTCCTTAGACCATGACGTCTTGGGCCATAAACCATATAATAAGGGATTTACAAGCCATGAAATGGTGTCCTCGGGCAATGAGGATAATGCCTTTGAACTATGACGCCTTTGAATAATGATGTGCAGTTTCGAGAGATCCTTAGGCCATGGAATGGTGTCTCCCGGCTATGAGGATGGTGTCTTCGGACTATGACACCTTTGGATAAAATGGCTATATTTCAGCATATGACATGTAAAGATATGATGCTTAATCATATGCGAGGACAAGACAAGACAAGGCTTAGTATTGTATGAGATGAGGGCAATGCTTAGCCCTATGCGAATAAAGGGGATAGTGCTCGGCCTTATGTAGTGTGGTGGAGAAAGTGTTTTAGTCTTATGCAAAGACGAGGAGAGTGTGCTTAGACTCATGCAAAGAAAAATTAGTGCTTATACTCATACAAGGAAAGGTGGTGCTTAGACTTATGCAATTACGGAGGCAAAGCTTAGCCTCAGGCAAGAAATAGAGACAATGCTTAGTCTCATACAAGGAAAGACAGTGCTTAACCTTATACTATTACGGAGGCAATTCTCATCCTCATAAAGGAAAAGGTAATGCTTAGTTTTATGTAATTACGGAGGCAATACTTTGCCTAATGCATAAAAAGACAGTGCTTAGCTTTATGCAATTATAGAGGCAATGCTTAACCTCATGCAGGAAAATGTAGTGCTTAGCCTTATACAATTATAGAGGCAATCTTAGCCTCATGCAGGAAAAGGCAGTCCTTAGCCTTATGCAATTACGGAAGCAATGCTTAGCCTCATGCAAGGGATAGAGACAATGCTTAGTATCATGCAAGAAAAGACAGTGCTTAGCCTCATGCATTTACGGAGGCAATGCTTAGCCTCATGCAAGGGATAAAGACAATGTTTAGTCTCATGCAAGAAAATTCAGTGCTTAGCCGCATGTTATTACGGAGGCAATGCTTAGACTCATGCAGGAAAAGGCAGCCTCATGTAGGAAAAGGCAGTGCTTAGCCTTATGCAATTACATAGGCAATGCTTAGCCTCATGCAAGGGATGAAGACAATGCTAAGTCTCATGCAAGAAAAGGCAGTGCTTAACCTTATGTAATTACGGAGCAATGCTTAGCCTCATGCAAGGGATGGAGACAACACTTAGTCTTATGCAAGAAAAGGCAGTTCTTAGCCTTATGCAATTACCGAGGTAATGCTTAGCCTTATGCAATGGATGGAGACAATGCTTAGTCTCATGCAAGAAAAGGTAGTGCGTAGCCTTATGCAGGTACAGAGGTAATGCTTAGCCTCATTCGAGAAAAGAAAAGAATAGTTGTGAGAGAGTATCTTAGCTTGATGTGTTGTATTCGGAAACTTGTCACATGAAGATAATGATTTTGCTACGTATATATTTTCGAATATTCCTATTGTGTTCGTTGTACCTGCATTCAAAGAAAAGTCATAAGTTTTGCAGGGGAAAGGTTGGTCCGTGCTCTTGACTCACTGCCTTGCCTTTACTCCTATTTTGAGATTCTGATTAAGTCACCCTAGGTAACATCTAGCTATCACATAAATAAAATTTTCGAAAAACATGTATGCATTCGACAAATTATTTGTAGAAATATAGTTGTTTTTTGAAATATTTGATAGTGCATGAGATCAAATAATTTTGATGAACCAATGACTGTGACGTACTTTAGAGACGTTACAACCTCCTTGCCTTAGAATTTTGAGGGTCCTCCTCAAAATTTTACCCTATTTTAATTGATGAACTATGTAGGGACCTTGGCATTTGGGTGAGAACTTCCCCTTGGCTTCATCTTGATGTGGGAAGATTTACTTTAGCACCAATAGCCCCAGTTTGAATTGCCTTGGTCTAACCTTTTTGTTGAAAGCTCTTGCCATTCTGTTATAATAGAGTTGACCGTGACATATTGCATTCATTCTCTTCCCATCAATTAGATCTAGTTGTTTGTAGCGGCTCTGTCCCATTTTGCATCGTTGAGCTCAACTTCTTGTATGATTCTTAGAGAAGGGATTAATACTTCGACAGGAATAACCACTTCAGTACCATAAACCAATAGGCCGGGAGTTGCCACAGTTGATGCGCGAACTGTGGTACAATATCCAAGCAGAGCAAATGACAGCTTTTCATGCCATTGTTTGTAATTATCTACCATTTTCCTGAATATCTTCTTGATGTTATTGTTAGCGGCTTCTACGGCTCCGTTCATTTGCGGCATCTATGTTGTGGAGTTCTTATGTTTGATCTTGAAGGTTTCACACATGGCTTTCATCAGATCACTGTTGATATTGGCGACGTTGTCAGTGATGATTGACTCTGGTACTCCGAACCAACTAACAATGTGGTCCCAAACAAAATCTGCTATGACCTTCTTAGTTACAGCTTTATAAGATGCGGCTTCAACCAATTTTGTGAAGTAGTCTATGGCCTATTCCCATTTGAGCAGCGGGTTCGATTGGGACAATCACATCCATAACCCAAGTCGAGAAAGGCCAGGGCGAACTTGTTGCATTGAGTTCATTGGGTGGTACTCGTATCATGTCAGCACGTATCTAGCATTGGTGGTACTTCTGAACATACTTGTTGCAGTCTTTTTATATAGTCATCTAGAAATACCCTACTCTTCGTATCTTCTTAGCTAAGGTGAACCCATTCATGTGCGGTCCGCAGGTTCCGGTGTGTATTTCCTCGAGCAATCTGGATGCCTCTTTGGCGTCGACACATTGTAATAATTCCAGGTCTGGAGTCTTTCTATTCAGAATTCCTCCACTTTGAAAAAAATGGTTGGCTAACCTTCAAAGTGTATGCTTCTGAGTATGGGTAGCATGCTCTAGATATTCTCTCGTTGCCAAGTATTCCTTGATGTCATGGAACCATGGATTTTTGGAATCCCCTAAGTTAACTGCCTTAGTTTTGTCCAATTAGACTTTGGTTTGTTTTCAAATGTAGTCCATGTCTTTTTCATCTAGGAACAACTTCCTCATACCAGCTAAGACTTCATCTTCCTCAGATCCCCACATCATGTCAGCTTGATGGGATGTTTGGTCTAGAGGTAGTACCGGTTGCTCTAGTGTAAAATAAGGACTACGCCATGGTGTGTATTCATTTCTGAGTCCGAAAGTCATGCATAACACTGCGGTTGTACGGGTTTGGTGATCCCTTGAAGGTTTTTGCCGAGACATTTGCCGGTTCATACCCTGTCCATAGAAGTATGCTTTCTATCTTGTTGCTCCATCATCAGTCTTTTTCAACTATGTTGACTCGCTCAATGTGATGGTATGTTTCTCCACCTATTTTCTTCCTATTTTCGACGACTAGAACGGTCTGATTAGTGTAGATTGGGTTATTTCCATCTCCATGAATAATCACCTCCTGATGATTCCATTCAAATTTCACAGCCTGATGTATGGTTGAATCCACCGCTCCGGCAACATGTATCCATAGTCTTCCCAATACAAGGTTGTAGGTAGCAGATATATCCATCACTTGGAACTCGACATCAAACCAGGTAGGGCCCATCTGTAGGTTGAGGTTGATTTCTACGATGGTGGCGCTTTGAGATCCATCAAACATCTTCACGTTCATGCTTCCCATCTGTATCTCGTGCATGCCTTTACCTAATCTCTTTGGAGTAGTCAGTGGGCATATGTTGAGATTTGAACCCCCATCTATCAGGACCCCGACGATGAACGTATCCTCAAATTACACTATGTAGTTCCCTATTGTGACTTAGTCCTTCTGGTGGTAATTCATCCTCATGAAAGGTGATTTTGTGGCTCTCCAATACCTGCCCGACCATAGTATCCATCTCCTTACTAGTGATGTCGTTGGGTACATAAGCTTCATTCAGCATTTTTATCAAAGAATTATTGTGTGTGTCAGAGTTTTGCAGCAGTGAAAGGATGGATATCTTAGCGGGAGTCTTGTTCAAGTGGTCAATAATAGAGTATTCTCTTGCTTGTACCTTTCTCTAAATATGATCAGTGCCAGTCTCGACAACAGGCGGCTTAGATGTAGCTTTCTTGCTTGTTCCTTCCAGGTTCTCAGTTGTATAAACTATGCCAACTCTAGTCATACCTTGAGCCACACATGTTTCCTCCATTTTGCTTTTCTCTTTCTCCTTTCTTCTCATTATAATCCCGTGGGATGGCATCAGACTTGTAAGATGGTATGGGAGCTACTATCACAGTGAATGGTGTAGTTACCTCGACCTTAAACGGTGCTTAGGTTTGTACCACAACTTGAATGAGTCTGATTGACCCCTCTGGATTCCATTCCTTGTCAGGATCTATCACATTTACTCCCTCACCTCTATGATTCGGGAGAGGGTTGTTACGAACATTTGGTGCAACCTCCTTTACTTGTATGACTTTAGTGTCGATTAGTGTTCGGATCTTGTCTTTCAGTGTGCGATACTCAATAATGGAATGACCCTTCATGATTGAATAATAGGTACATATTTTTTTGGGGTATACCCACTTGGAAGAATTCTCCATAGCAACGCCAGGAATGGGAGTGACATAACCAGCAACCTTCAGTATCTCATATAGGTTGTCTCTGGGTTCAGCAATTGGGGTGTATTGTCTAGGCTTCTGTGATCGAAGTTTGGTCGTGCTTTTTGGTAGTTTTGGTGAGCGGGTGGTGGTGAATGGTAGTATGTGGGTTGAGTATTATAGGCTTGGTTGGTGGTAGTAGGTTATTGGAATCTGGGGGGTGAAGGTTGGTATGCGGGTGCAGGTGTTTGGTATGTGAGAGGAGACTTAGGACCTTGGGCTACCATCACGGTACCTATTTCTTTCTTCTTTGAAATACCTCCCGATTTCAAGGCTTTATTTGTGGCCTGTAATGCCTCGAAATTGGTCACCGTCCCATTTTTGATCCCTTCTTCTATTCTTTCTCCTAACTTGATGATGTCATAGAATTTGTGATTTTCAATAACCATCAACTTTTCATAATACTGTGGGTCTTGAGCTCTGATGAAAAACTTATTCATTTGTTTTTCTTCAAGTATTGGCCTTACTTTTGCAGCTTCAGATCTCCATAGAGTAGCATACTCGCGAAAGGTTTTTGTCGGCTTCTTCTTGAGATTTTGAATATATAAAATATCTGGTGCGTTTTATGTGTTAAACCTGAATCTGTCCATGAAGTCTGATGCCATCCCAACTAACCCACTTCTTTGGGTTTTGACTGATATACCAAGACAACCCATCTCCTGTGAGGCTTCGCATGAATAGTTTCATGCAGATTTGTTCATTTTTGACCACTCCTACAAGTTTGTCACAATATGCCCTCAGATGCACTTTCGGATCACCAGTTACATTGAACATTTCGAACTTGGGAAGTTTGTAACCCTCTAGCAATTCCACATCTGGGTGAATGCATAAGTCCTTATAGTTTAAACCTTCAATGCCTTTACCACCTTCGACACTCTGTACCCTGCCAGTGAGCTTCTTGAGTTCCTCTACCATGTTATTAATGAGCAGGTCTTTCTCGATCGATTCAGGTATGTATAGGGTTTTTTGCGTGGTGTGGGGTAAGGTTTCCACATATATGGCATTGCTTTGATGAACTCCGAGAATTTGGGAATAAGGGTGGTCATTGGTTGGGTTTTGGGGATCAGGAGTAGGTTGTGGTGAATTTTGGGGAGTGTGATAAGTGGTGGTTTATGGATATTGAGTTGGATTATGGTGGTGGTGTTGAGGAGTAGGTACTAGTGGAGGGTTAAGGTTTTGAGGAGGCATGGGGTACTAGTGTGGTGCAAGAGGATTTGGTGGTTGGTTTTGATTTTGTATGTTTTGTTGTGGTATTTGGTTCTGGGTAGTCGGTTATTGCTGGTTAATATTAGGTACATTGAGGATGAGAGAAAGGCTTGCCAAATTTTAGGCATGCTCAAGTTCTCCTTGTAGTTCCAGGATTTTCTGTTCTAGATGTAAGACTAGTTCATCCTACGCCGGAGTATTTCGGCCATCTGAAGTTTTGACATTTTCTGCCATGGTGGCATTGTCTTTCCTAATACCACTCAAATGATCCATTTTCCATTTTCTTTGCTTTTGCCTTTAGGATCGCTTGGTGGAGAAGGAGGTGGAGGACCTTTGAATCTAGTGTGATATGTTGACGATGCTAGTATGCACGAAACAACCTTGGAGAATGGGAATAAACAAAAGAAAAAAGAAAGAAAAAGGTAACCAAGTTGGTAAGGGATATTGAAAGCATGCTTGTAGTATTAAACATGTTTCACAAAGTCATGCAGTAATTCGCGTCCTAATTTGGGGGACCTCATTGTGCCCGAGGTAGGCTTAAGAAACACATAGACTTGGGTAAAATTGATGCCAATAATTGTGTCATTTCATTAATGAAAAAATGAGTCAAACCCTTACTAAATCGACAATAATAATAAAGTTACTAGTGGCATTTAGCCTTATTACAATTGAAATCTAAAACTAAGCTAGAAATCTACTTGGTCCCTGAAGGACCTTCTCCGTGATTAGCTCTTTTGACTCCATTAATCAGGTGCCCTAGATCGCGCATGTCCACTAATAAGTAAGCCTTTGCTAGATGTCCTCCTTCACTGCCATCCGTGTTTTGACAACTTGATAGCCTCTTTCTCATCTTTCCCTCAAGCTCCATCAATCCTTGTTCCAAGTATTCCAATCTCTCTGTTGACTCAGTGGCAATTTCCCTCCATCCTTTTATTGCCTCTATGTCCACTTTGTGTTGTTCCAGATGTCTAGCTTCAAACTCGAAAACCCTCTTGCATTGCTTCTATACTTAAATGTATTTCAGCATCATCATCTATGATCCTGTCTTTCAGATTGACTCCTGGCTTGACGTCTCCAGCTATATCGTCCACCAACCAGGATCTTCTAGCTCAATCATTTCTTTTTCCACAATGATCTTCTGGTTCCACAAATGTTGTGCCTTGAACTTGAATGGAATAATGTCCCTTTTGAAATCTGCCTTGTACTGGGCCATGTTGGAAACTCGAGGTATGACCTGTTTTCTTCCAGCTTGTGTTATTACCCTTATAGGAGCATAAAGATAGATGTCTCGCAACCCGATCAGTACCAGATGAGTAGTTTCTCTTGACTTGATGATGAACTCATTGCTAGGAAACCATTCAAACACCCAATGTACCTATTCGTTTGTTAGATTGCTGAAGAAATGCACCCAACTTACAACATTCCAGACTGTGCAAACTAGTCTGGGATAAACTTCATTTTCTTTGGATGGTGGTAGGATATGTTGTCATTCAACTGCTGTCACAGAAGCTCTTGACGATATTTTCCCCTCTGAAAGTGTTTCAGTATCTAGACTTTTAGTAACATATTACAGCCTTCAAAGTGTCTGAATCCCTGCTTGCACCGATCTAGAGCACAGTACATTTCAGCTAAGATCATGGGGATGATGGTATAAGTTAGTCCCTCGAT
The DNA here is from genome assembly GCA_026770625.1 of Nicotiana glauca. Lineage (NCBI taxonomy): Eukaryota > Viridiplantae > Streptophyta > Magnoliopsida > Solanales > Solanaceae > Nicotiana > Nicotiana glauca. The sequence continues at coordinate 88,864 of MU717014.1, read as the reverse complement.
GCCTTCCATCAAAGTCTTGGCGACCATGGCTAAGAGAGTATGAATCCTTCCTCCTTTCATTGGAAATATTACTAACCCCAAGAAGCAGACGATAAACACATAAACCTGGCGGTGTGTCCAACCCAGGGAAGTAATGGTGAGTTCCTCATGATGGAGACGATAAGACTTACTATGAAAATAATGTTTGTAAAGAAAACCAAAAGGGATGTATGATTTCTTTAAACATAGCAATTCATCATTTTTCTTAAAGCCCGGCATCTTTAGAAAATTGTGAGGGGTGCGATTCTTGGGTCCAATAATCCCGGACTATCCCATGGTAACATAGAAAAGCCTACTATTTCTTCTAGGATAGGGGTCATTCTTATGTCATCAAATCGGAAAACAACTCTTTTCTCGTCCTAGAACATGATAGCGGCCTCAATCATTGCCTTATTTTATAGGATGTTAAGAAAGGATGGCAGTTCACCTAGTACCTTTCTCACATGATTCTTGTCACAAGGTGCAAGGTCTTTCCACCAGTCAAGTAGTAAAGGTGGGATGTTTTGGACCACGCCGAACCTAGGGACTTCGTGCTTCATTTTCTGCAAACAAACAAAAGTTTAGCCCTATCCCCCACCCAATTCTACTACTTATGCAATATTCATAAACACATTGGCATATTTTCTCCAAGTAATGCACATAACATGATGGTGTCCACTGGGATTGTGGAAACCCGTCGGACTTTGGACAAGGTTTACTTAGCGGGCTATTACGTTAGTAATGTTGTAACCCGTACTAGGTTTAACATGATGCATGTACATTTCAAGTTGGAGTAAGATTTCTAAAATGGTCTAGATCGGTACTCTCAAGTGGACAAGTTGAGATGGAAAGTAACAGAACTGTCGACTGCACTGCTGATCGACTAGTCTACCACAAATAAGCCTGTCCGATTTAAAAAGGGGTAATTTTGGAAGAGCGCGGACATTCATCAAGTGCCTCTATGTTGATAATTGGCACGAGTGAAGTATGATGTGGAGCATGCCTTATCCAAAAATAATAACATGTTTCCAAGTATTTGCATGATAAAATATGTAAAAGTGATAAATAAGATAGCAAAAGTACTTATGGGAAGAATAGAAAAGAAAGACAAAAGGAAGAATTCGGTTTAGTTCATGGAATATATGCAGGAATGTAATAAAGCAAGTAAAGAAGTAGGCATGATATAGCAATTTTGACAAGATGAAGAGCGGGCATAGAAAGGTGAATAGGGGAAGGGTTGTTTATGTCATAGCAGGTTTAAACAAATAAAGGTGAGTAGGGAAGGGATGCGCATGTCATAGCAGGTAATCAAATAAAGGTGAAGAAGGGAAATGATGTACATGTAACAAAGAAGGTAATCCACATAATCCAAGTTTATTATGTTAAGATCCTAAGCGTAAATCCCCAGCAGAGTCGCCATGCTATCGCACCCTTTTTTCTCGCAAAATCGGGTTTCGACGTGTGGCAAATCTTTTAAACGAAGGGTGTTAAAAGATAAGAGTCATCACCTAATGTTTTTAAGGTGCGTTAGGGAACCTATTGTGCAGATAAATCTGTTTGACTAGTCAACATCACCAAAGATCAAAGAGAAGGTGTTAGTCACTCTCCGAGATCCACAACTGTGGGTCTCAGCTGAACTATGTGGATTATGTCATTTAGGCTAAGTGATCATATAACAAAGAAATATAGAAGTCGAGGAGTTTTATTATAACACATGGGAATTGGTAAAAATCTTAATAACTATAATAATATAACTACGTTGGTCTATATTAAATGAATAACAAGTATGTAAAGGAAAAATGGGGATGCATGTTCGGATTTGTGTGTAAAATACGGATGGGCTTCGTGAGTTGATTCTTGAGGAGGCCCATAGTTCATGGTATTTCATTTATTCGGGTGCCGCCAAGATGTACCAAGATTTGAGGCAGCACTATTGGTGGAGAAGGATGAACAAGGATAGTTGCATATGTAGCTCGGTGTTTGAACTGTCATCAAGTAAAGTACGAGCATCATAGGCCTGGTGGTTTGCTTTAGAGGCTTGAAATTCCTAAGTGAAAGTGGGAGCGTATTACCATGGATTTTTGTTGTTGGGCTCCTACGGACTCAGAAGAACTTCGACACAGTATGGGTCATTGTGGACAAGTTGACCAAGTCGGTGCATTTCGTTCCAGTAGCAGTTACCTATTCTTCAAAGCGGTTGGCGGAGATCAATATTCGCGAGATTGTTCATCTGTATGGTGTGTTGGTATCCATCATTTTTGATCGGGGCATGCAGTTCACATCATAATTTAAGAGGGTCGTACAACATGATTTAATTACATGGGTTGAATTGAGTATAACATTTCACCCCTAGATGGATGGATAGTTTGAGTGCACCATTCATATATTGGAGGATACACTTCGCACTTGAGTTATAGATTTCGAGGGTTATTGGGATCCGTTCTTGCCGCTTGCGGATTTTGCATACAATAACAGCTACTAATCAAGTATTCACATGGCTCCCTATGAGGCATTATATGGGATACAATGATGATCGCCAGTTGGTTGGTTTAAGCTGGGAGGGGCTTAGTTGTTGGGTACAAATTTGGTTTACGATGCCTTGAAAAAGGTCAAGATGATTTAGGATCGACTTCGCACATCTCAGTCTAGTCAAAAGAATTATGCTGATTGGAGAGTTCGTGTTGTTGCATTCATGGTTGGAGAGAGGGTACTGCTACGGGTTTCTCCCATGAAGAGTGTGATGAGGTTCGGAAAGAAGGGCAAGTTGAGCCCTAGGTATATCAGACCTTTTGAGATTCTTGTTAAGAGAGTGGGTGAGGTGGCCTACAGGTTTGCATTGCAACCTAATTTATCAGTAGTACATCCGGCGTTCCATGTGTCCATGCTCCGAAAGTATCACGGTGATCCGTCTCATGTATTAGATTTCATCTTAGTTCAATTGGACAAGGATTTGACTTACGAGGAGGAGCCAGTGACCATTCAGGTATAAGAGTTATCTTTCAGTTCGAGTGCAGTGGTGTGATGACCCAAAACGTCATCACTCGTTTTGAAAGTAGATTCTGTGTTCCAAGGCCTTAAAAACCTCTCTTTTTCTCACCTCGATTTGTGTGGGTAGTCCGGGCGCATTTCCAAAAAGCTTTTATATGAAATCTAAGTAAAATAAGGAAATTGGCTTTTAAAAATTAATTAAAGCTGACTTGGGTCAACACTCTTGGTAAACGGACCCAGACCCATGATCCGACGATCTCGTAGGGTCCGTAGTAAAATATGGAACTTGGGCGTATGCCCAGAATTGAATTCCGATGTCCCAAGCCCGAGAAATAAATTTTTGAAAGAAATTGTTTAACTAAAACTATAAGAGTTTTTGGAAATGTAAAGACGTTTGAAATTGATGGTATCCGGCCCTTATTTAGTTCTGAAGCCCGGTACAGGTCTTAAATAGTAATTAAGTTGAATATGTAAAGTTTGGTAAGAATTAAAGTTCGTTTGGTATAAATCGGACCTTTATTTGAGAAAGTGGAAATTTTGATGTTCTTGAGTGATTTCATGAATTGAGGTTTAAACCATAGTTTTTGATGTTATTTTGATGATTTGATCGCACGAGCAAGTCTGTATGATGTTCTTAGACTTGCGTGCATGTTTGGTTTGGAGCCTCGAGGGCTCAGGTGAGTTTTGGATAAGCCACAGAGTGAATTTGGACTTAGGAAAACTGCTGGTGTGTTACAGGTCTGCATGCTTCACAATTGTGAAGCCTGGCTCGCAAATGAGACCTTGTATTTGCAAAGAAACATTGCAATTGCAAAGAGGACTGGGTAGGGAGACCTTCGCATTTGCAAGGCTCAATGTCGCAAATGCGACCATAGCAGGTACTGCAATTATGAACGTTTGTTCGCATTTGCGAAGGAAGCAGGGGCAGACCTACCTTCGCATTTGTGAAGCCTGGGCTGCATTTGCGAGTTCGCATTTGCGAACCTGACTTCACAAATGCCATATATGTACCTGTGCAAATTATAACTTAGACAAAATTTCTTCATTTTTCAAACCCTCTCAAATCCTAAGCTCTCTTAGGCAATTTCCCAAAGAAAGTTCTTGTCCAAATCAATTGTAAGTCATTTCTAACTCATTTTCTTCAATCTATAATATCTTTTTACGTGATTTCAATTCAAAATCAAGGGTTTTCATGGGGGAATTGGGTGTTTTTGGGTAGAACTTAGGATTTTCAATTTTTGGGGATTTGGACCTCGATTTGAGGTTCGATTTTAAAACAAATTATATACTTGAGTTCGTGGGGGAATGGGTGATCGGGTTTTGGTTCGAAATTTGAGTTTTGACCAAGTGGGCCCGGGGTCGATTTTTAACTTTTGGGAATATCATTAGAAAACCTATTTTCATGCATTAGAATTGATTCATTTAGCATCTATCGATATCGTTAAGTAAATTGTGGCTAGATACAAGCGAATTAGTGGTTGAATCAAGAGGTAAAGCGATAGTTGAGGCTTGATTGTGTTCGAGGAATTGAGGTAAGTGGTTGGTCTAAACTTAGCTTGAGGGAATATGAGTCTTAGTCTTATTTGCTATGTGTTAATTGTTCAGTACGATGCATACATGTGGTGACAAGTATCTATACGTCGGTGTCAAGCATGCCGGTGAGTCTTATACTATGATTGATGTGACTCCGTTTGTATTGTCCATGCTTAATATGATAATTTCTAATGTTGAAAAAGGTTTATGGAAGTATTCTTAGTAATTGAAGATTGTAGAGCGTTGGCTCAAGTTGAGAATTGAGTTGTGAAGTAATTATGGAAAAGAGAAGAGGTTTATGATATTGTCTCACTTGCCAGGATTTTATTGCTTTTGATATTATGTCCCTTGCCGGGATGTTATTGCTCATAATATTATTTCCCTTGCTGGGATATTGTTGTTATACTATTATTCCCTTGCAGGGATTCTATTGTGATTTTATTGATTCCCTTGCCCGAATTACTTTGTGATTGTTGCTTGGGTAAGGAAGAGTGTAAAAGCATGAAGGATGATGCCGTGCGTGATATTTGTGAGTGAGTGTTAATGCACGAAGGGTGATGCCATGCCGATATTGTGATTTTTAATGCATGAAGGGTGATGTTGTGCCGCACTATGTACAATGTCGTGCCTTGATATGAGTGACAATGCACGAAAGATGATTTTGTGCCATGATTATGTGAGGTAAAAGCACGAAGGGTGATGTCGTGCCGAATATATTGATTCTTATTGTAAGAACGAGAGTGAAAGAACGAAGGGTCATGCCGTGAACTTGTCATTGATTTCCTTATTCTTTCTTGTGGTTGAGCTTTGGTGCACCATAGGCTACTTTACTGAATTTCTGTTTGTACATGATATTCCCCGAGCATATTTCCCCTTCCCATCTTTAACTGCTAGTTTATGTCGTTATTACTTGCTGCAGATCCCAGTGTTGGAGCTTTTGGACCACGGTGAGGTTTCTGCCTTCAGTCTAGTAGCGGAGACCCGAGGTAGTCCGCAGGCCTTGGCATCTCCTTCTATCTTTCTATTCTATTTCTTTTATGTATTTCAGAGACAAATTTGCATTTATATTTCAGACCATGATTTGTGGAATTATTAGATAGTCCGTGACATTCTGACACTAATTCTGGGTAGAGTTGTATTTTGGATTTTCGAGTTGGTATTTGGTTAAACTATTAGATTTCATCTTCCGCATTCCTTTTATTATTATTGTTATTTCCGATGTTGATCGCCAATTAAATTGAATTGTTAAGAGGTTATGAAAAAGGGTAATAATTCTGTAATATTCGGATTGCATGGCTTCCATGAGTAGGCGCCATCACGACTCCCAAGGGCGGGAAATCCGGGTTGTGACCAGTTGGTATTAGAGCTCTAGGTTGCTTAGGTCTCACAATTCACGGACAAACCTAGTAGAGTCTGAGGGATCATTACGGAGGCGTTTGTATTTATCCCCCAGAGGCTACAGAGTTAGGAAAAACTTCACATCTATTCTTTCATATCGTGCACTTGATTTCTCAATGCTAATTGAACTTCCACTCTGTTCTTTCACAGATGGCGAGGACATGTACCGCTTCATCAACTGACTAGCAGCCCGAGCCCCCAGTAGCAGCTCTTGCGAGGGGCAGAGGCCGAGGCTTTGCTAGGGCCTGAGGCAGAGCTCAGCCCAGAGCTCGAGCAGCAGCACCAGCGGCGGAGCCTCAGGTTGAGTTTGACAATGAGGTTCCCGTCCAGACAGTTCCAGTAGGACCAGCTGAGGTCCCAGAGGGTTTCATCGCCACCCCGGTACTTCAGGATGCTCTGGTCCGACTAGTGGGCCTTATGGAGAGTAGGGGTGTCAATGGTTCGGATGATTTTTTTATAAAATTTATACCATACCATTTTTTCGGTTATTCTATTATGTATAACCAAAAATAGACTTTTCGAAATCGTCCCAATTATGTTGGTTTCTCTTCGGTATCGGTTCAGTTCGATCAATTTCGATATTTTTTTAAATATCATGTAAAATTCACCAGTAGAAGTAGAATGCAATAACATACGTTCTTTTATAAGATTTAGCAAAACTCTCTAGACATTTTTACTGTTTAAAGGGTGATGAATTTAAAAAAAAAAGATGGCTAGATTATAGATCCATCAATTATTCTACAACAACGTAAAAGAAATCAAACAAAGACAAAGAAAATATAAATCACACGAGTTAAAAGATATACCAAGATGGGACTCAAGAATAAAGTCTATAGAAGATAAAATATTCAAAAAGATATATCTAAATTATATGAAAGGAAACATATTCAATCTATTGTAGTTTGCTACTCATAATCGCTAGAATACTTTGTATCTTGCTAATAAAGATAGTTGAAATAATTTTGTTTTACGTAGATGTAGAATAATAGGTTTTAGAAATTAATATTTTGAGTTTAATTACATGTTGGCTTGTAATAGTTTTCATAATTCCAAGGCCCAAAGAAAATTTAATGTATTATTATTTTTAAACTTACCAAATAAATATATTTTCCACATGTAAAATTTATTCGGTACGGTTCGGTATTTTTTGGTTTATTTTTATAAAATAAAAAACCTATCCTAATTATCAATGCGGTTATAGATTTATATAAAAACCTACGGTTTCTTAAAAAGAAATCTAAAAATTGATTCGTTACGGTACGGTTCGGTTGGTTTAGTCGGTTTTCAAATATCCATTGACACCCCTAATGAAGAGTGTCGTCTAGGCAGGCTTGCTTCCTGTAGAACACGCCTTCTCTCAAGTTGGAGGAGGAGCCCAAACTCCCGCTACTCGCACTCCAGAGCAGATGGCTCCCCAGTTTCAGACTCCGACAACTCAGCCAGTTAGGGTATCTCAGCTGGGTATTGTGGCACAGACCGATGATGGGCTAGCTATGTCTGCTGATGCCTTGTGGAGGTTGGACAGGTTCACCAAGCTTTTTACTACTACTTTTGGTGGTACATCTTCTAAGGATCCCCAGGAATACTTGGACAATTTTTATGAGGTTCTACGGAATATGGGGATAGTGGAGACCAATAGGGTCGACTTTGCTACTTTTGTCTGTCTGGATCCACCAAGACTTGGTAGAGAGATTATTGTTTGGCTAGACCATCTGGGTAACCGGCTTTGACTTGGGATCAGTTCTCTCAGCTATTTATGGAGAAGTTTCTTCCTATCACTTAGAAAGAGAACTATCGGAGGCAGTTTGAGCGTCTCCAACAGGGTTTTATGACTGTCACTCAGTATGAGACCAGATTCATTGACTTGGCCCATCATGCTCTTCTTATACTTCCCACTGAGAGAGAGAGAGAGAGAGAGAGAGAGAGAGAGAGAGAGAGAGAGAGAGACGAGGAGGTTTATTGAGGGACACGTTCAACCTATTCAATTGCAGATGGCTAAAGAGATGGGGAACGAGATTTCTTTTCAAGATACGACCAATGTGGCAGGAGAGTTGAGATGGTTCTATCACGGGGGGGTGTCAGGGGTGTGACAAGAGGCCTCGTCATTCGGACTTATTAAGTGGTGCCTCATCTGGAGACAGAAATTCTTTTGGTAGGGGACATCTGTGAGCACGTGAGTTTTTCCCTATATGAGTTACTCACACAAATTCAAAGCAAAATAATCTTTTCCATTATTCGTAATTTCGTAGATTTTTTGTAGCATTTTTTCATTAATTGTTTGCATTTGTCTGCGCATTTTAATTTTTATTTAATTCATGAAAAATATAAAAATATGTTGCATTTGCATTTAGGATTTAATTTTATATTTTTGAATTAAGTAGCAAATTAGTTGTTTTATAAGAAAAGGGAAAAATCACAAAAATAGTTATTTTGCACCTTTTTAATTTTAATTTTGAATTTTGGTAGTTTTTCCTTTAATTTGGTATTAAATTAATTGTGGTAATTAATTAATTTAATTTTTTAGAATTAATTTAATTTAGGAATTAGTATATGTTTTATTTTATTTCAAAAAAAGGAAAAAAAGAGGAAATTTGAAAAGAGTTTGAAAATAAAAGAATAAATTTGAAAAAGAAGAAATGGAAAGGAAAGGAAAGAGTTCAGGTTTTTGGGCTTTTCATTAAATCTTCCCACAAGCCCAAACCATTTATTCCCCTGTACCCGTCCAAACCAACCAAACCCGACCCAAGAACCGTTCCCCAACCCGTCCAGCCCCCTTTACTCAAAAGCGACGTAGTTGTGTGACAAAACTACGACGTTCCCTTTATTCCCACCCATTAAACGACCAATTCCCCTTCTGTCTTCATTAATTCCCATTTCTAGACCAAAACCTAATTCCCTCCCCTTCTCTGAAATCGCTGCCCATCTCCACCATACCTCCGCCGTCCGGAAATCGCCTCACGGTGGCGGAGCACCTCCAAATCCATCCAAATTTTGACTGGACAATCCCCATCGTCCCCTCTTTTATGTCCCACCACCGATTTTTCCAAAAGACCACCTGATTTCTCTGAATTTCAAATCAAAGAATAAAAATCCAAGTTTTTCCTCCTTTTCCCAAATCTTTCGGATTAAACCTTCAACCCATAGTCAACACTTCATGAATTACCCCGCCTTTCAACAAAATAACTCTTTTTGAACAATTAAGAAAGTCTTCTTATAGATTTGGTCAATTTTCAAAAATCTGGTGCTTGAAGCTTTTCAGCCTTTCGAGCCTTTGTTCCTTTTTCTCCTCGGCACATTGTGAGGATTGCTGCATGAAATATTAGCTATGAACGAAAGTTCGGCTAATATTGGTGTTACAATTCTCACCATTTGGTCGATTTTTTGGATTCGTTGGAGTTCGAATACGAGTCATCTTTGTTCTTGAAGATTCTGAGCTTTAATTGGACTCCAATGGTATTTTCTTGGCCTTTTTTTTCTCTATTTAAGTTCAATTGATAGTCATAAAATTTCATCTCCTTTTCTGTAGATTAAATTAGCGTTGTTGGCCATTAGTTTAGTGTTAGTTAGAATTTTTCTGTTAAAATATTTTATTTCAAAAAAAGAAGGAAAAGAGTAATTATACTGTCTCAGCCACGAGTTAGTTTACCATTTCTTTTCTCTAGTTTTGTTTGTTTCGTTTGTTTGGATTGGGTTTGGGGGTTTGTCAGTATTAGCCCATTGAATGAAAGTCCAAATTTGGAGACCCGTCCATTGGCCCAAGTTTGGGATTGGGTCTTTGGTCAATTGACCCCGTTTGGTCTTAAGGGTAAATACCAGGGATTGAAGGTTAGTTTAGGGATTATATGGGAGGGAATAATTATGTAACAGAATAGGAACCTTCCTAAAAAGCTGGGGTGGGGACCTGAGAGAATTTCTGAATTTTAACTTAAGGAATCCTAAGCAAAAAAGAAAATTCAAAAAGGGTAGAAATGCAAGTCTAATTTTTTTATTGCTGCTCTACTTCCTTGCCTATAAAGGCACACTTCCTTCTAATCCAAGGCAGACTAGAAAGAGAATAAAAAATCAGAAAAACTATAAACAGATGAAATTTTTTGACAAAAACACTATTCTATTAAATTTCATGCTTTGAATCTTAAGGCCTTCACTTCCTTAATCAATTTATGCTTTATTTGGGGTTGAAATGGATTGAGATCGAGTCTTTAAAAGTTTGGTTTGATGTTTTCTGGTTTGTTGTTCGATTGAAACTTATTTCTGGACTACTGTACATCATTTTTTAGGCTTGAAATTGATTTACTGATTACTTCCCGTCGTTGGGTTCTGCTTTACTGTTACTCCTGATCCCTCACCTCTTATTTACTTTCATTCCGAGGTATTCCTTCAAACTATGAATGGAAATGAGGCTCAATTAAGCTGTATGCGAAGCCATGTAACTCAAATTGATGAAGTGATGCTGTTAATTCTCTGTTGATTCTTCATTCTTTTTTACTAGGGTCTTGTATTTCGTTTTGGGTTTCTTTTAGCTCAGCCTTCTTATGAGTTATTTATGTCACCATGGCTACATGTTTTTTCCTAAGGGTTATCTGTTTAAGTGTTGTTGATTCATGAAATTCTTCTAGATTAAGTATAATGTGTATGAACTAAAGGCTTCAATCCTCAGTTTGATTGTGAAGTTGGTTGATGTTGAATGGGTTTCATAGCTATGGGTTGCATGATAATCGCTTCAAACCATTTATGCCTTAGTTTAGTGAATCTGAGCTGAATTGCACCTTTCATTGATCGTGTATTTAGACTTGTTTAGATGCAGTTTGAAAAGTAGTTTACAAAGTTAAGAAGTTTATTGTTTAGTTTTGCCCCCCTGTTCGTATGTAGACATTGTGGAATTCAAAAAGACTTTTAAAAAAATGGAATTTGAATTTGATTTCGAATCTGAGATTTTTCAGACTTGGCTGGACTCTATATAGTTGTTCATTCTCGAAATTGTTTTGAGTCAAAGACGTTGGTTTGAACTAAGGCACACATGAGTTGCAACTAGTGAACTTGCAATATGAATTGATGAAATAACCTGTGTAAGAATTGCTATTCCATCAGGAATTGGATCCTCATTTCAGAATTTATGTTGGCTTTAGATGCACCTTTGTAATTGTTTCAATTCAAGATTCTCATAGGAAAAATTGTTTCCACACCAATGCTAATGCAGAATCGGATCTGGACTGCCAATGTTGGCCCAGTTATGCATCAACACTCATCATTCCTTGACCTGGGCTTCACGTTAAGCTTAGTTGTGTGGCTGTGCTCGCTAAGGAGTTATTGATCTGCAATTGGGTCCATTGTTGGCCCAAGCCTTGAAAGTTGAATCTTTGATTTAGTTTAATGTGGGCCCCTAATTACTAAGCCAAGCTTGAACATTAGCCTAAAATAATTAGAATCCCTTAAGTTTCCTTAAATAATTAATGGAGGTGAGCCATATTGGATAATACAAATAGCTTATGGCCCTCCAAAATTTAGTTGGAATTCCCTTATAAAAATTGGAATTGAGGTGCGCCGCGCCAAATAAAATCTCAAATGCATGACCCTCATTTAATTATTTCTTTTAAATCCTTAGAATTCGAGGAGCGACATTTAGCAAATTTTCCATGGCCCTCACAAAGTTAAAAATGCGTAGTTGCTTTAGGCGCGTTATTTTAATAATATTACCTTCCTAAACTCGGGTGTGCATTTCATATGACCCAAATCCAAATCTTAACAACGTTGAACAAAATGTATTTCGGATGGCGGGTGTATTTCATGTGGCACGGTCCAAAGACATGTTTTAGATGACGTTGAAATCTTCCTTAAAATAATTAAAAGCGGTTTAGAGTTAAAATGCACATAGGTTCAAAAGTGTTTTAAAATCGGATAATTGAACCAATAATAACAGTTGAGCGACCGTGCTAGAACCACAGAACTAGGGAATGCCTTGAGCGACCGTGCTAGAACCACAGAACTCGGGAATGCCTAATACCTTCTCCCGGGTTAACAAAATTCCTTACCCGGATTTCTGTGTTCGCGGACTGTAAAATAGAGTCAATCTTTTCCTCGATTCAGGATTTGTACCGATGACTTGGGATACCATAAATTATCCCAGGGGCGACTCTGAATTTAATAAATAAATAATCTCGTTTCGATTGTCACTTTAAGTTGGAAAAAACTCCCTTATACCCCTCTGGGTGTAGGAAAAAGGATGTGTGACAACTCTGGCAACTCTGCTGGGGACAAGAACCCAGAACGTCTGGTTCAGGGTTCAAAATTCGAGCTTGGAATAATTGTTATATTTGGATTATTTATTATCTGGTTTTATTCACATGTTTGGGCCTAATTTACTAAATGTTGGTTTTTTACCGCTTTGATATTGCTGAACTGTATATAAATTGTTGTGAAACCCTCATCTCTTTGAGTCTTCTAAATCATGGAGAAGGGTGCACTTCATGTGACTTCTCTTCTGTCTAGAGTCTTATCCCATTTTAGAACGAGGTTCGGACAAGTTGCAAAGCCGGTGAAGCTTCTATATTCCCGGTACGCTACCCCGCCTCCCGCCCCCCGGCTCGAGTTGTCCACTCGGGAAAGCCAGGTCTAGAACAATAAACCCAGGTTTTAAACCTAGTATAACAAAGCCTCATTCTGGATCCTAAGTAGAAATGCTTATTTGTATCACGTGCATTTGACTTTGGAGACTCAAAACAGGGGTTAGGTCTGTCTAAGACAGGTGTAACCAAAATAAAAAGACCATCCTGATGCATCCTACTTGCTACTTGTGCATTTATTTGCTTCGGGTTTGCATGTTGACTGGCTTATGAATGATTAGAGGAGAGTTGGAAAAGAAAAATCAATGTGAGGGCTCAGAGAGATAATTACTTGTTTTGAAAAATCATTGTCCAAAAATATACTGAAACTCTGCCAAAATTCTGACAAATTTTTTCTATTTTCCTTCTTTTAAAAAAATATTGTGACGACCCAAAGGGTCATCACTTGTTTCCTTACTCTTTTTGTGCTTTTGAGGCCTCAAAAACCTCATTTAGGGTTGCCTCGATTTGCGTGCACAGTCCGGGCGTGTAGCCGGAAAGCTTAAATATGAATTCTGTGTGAAAAATGCTAAGTTTTGATATTAATATGAATAAATTTGACTTCAGTCAACATTTTGGGTAAACGAACCTAGACCCGTGATTTGACAGTCCCGTAGGGTCCGTAGGAAAATATGGGACTTGGGCGTATGCCCGGAATCAAATTCCGAGGTCCCAAGCCCGAGAAATGAATTTTTAAGTAAAATTGTTTTTCTGAAATTATTAAAGAAAATTGAAATGAAAATTGATTTGAACGTGTTGGTATCGGGCCCGTATTGTGGTTCCAGTGCTCGGTACAGGTCTTATATGTGATTTAAGACATTCTTGTGAAGTTTGGTTGAAATCGGACGTCGTTTGACGTGTTTCGGACCTAAAACTCTAAATTTGAAAGTTTATGAAGTTTGAAGAAAAGACTAGTGATTTTGAGGTTTGATTCCTTGTTCTTGATGTTATTTTGGCGATTTGATCGCACGATTAAGTTCGTAGAATGTTTTTGAGGTTGTGTGTATGTTCGATTTGGAGCCCGAGCGGTCGGGTGAATTTTGAGTAGGTTCCGGGAGGTCTTATACTTAAAATACCAGGAGTTGCAGGTTTAGGAGAATTGCAGGCTCCAGCGCGCACGCCTTAGCGCGGTCTGCGGTGCGTGCTGTGCGGATGCGGTCGTCCATGCACGGTCCGCGTATCTAACTTCAGAGAGCCAGCACTCTCCAGGTCTACCAGCGCGGCCGCGGTCCCATTTTGTGCAGTCCACGCTAGAGGATTCAGAGAGTTGTATTTTGTTCAGTTCTTCAGCGCGACCGCAGTCTATTTTTGTGCGGTCCGCGCTGGGTCTTTTGGGAGGGTATATAAAGATGGGAATTTATGATATTTTTCACTTTTTGAAAAACCCAAAACGTAAGAGGCGATTTTCCAAACGATTCTTCTTCTTCAAAACGATTGGTAAGTGTTTTCTAACTCACTTTCTTCACTCCTTAATATCTTTAAACATAATTTCAACTTCCAAACAAATATTTTAATGGGGAAATTTGGGTAGAACCTAGGTTTTCTAAAGTTGGGGGTTTTGGGCCTCAATTTGAGGTCCGATTCCAAAATAAATTATATATTTGAGTTCGTGGGGGAATGGGTAATCGGGTTTTGGTTCGAACCTTGGGTTTTGACCATGTGGGTCGGGGGGCATTTGTTTTGACCTTTTGCGGAAAAATGATGAAAAAGCTATAATTGGACCTTGGGTTTGAATTGTTTAGCATGTATTGATATTATGAAATCATTATTGTATAGATTTGATTGAGTTGGAGCCGACTTCGAGAGGGAAAGCTGTTGTTGTGGATTGATTTGGCCGTGAAAGTCGAGGTAAGTGTTTGGTTTTACCCTAGCTTGAGGGAATAAGAGTTGTGTCTTGTTTGCTACTTTCTAATTGATCGAGTACGATGTATAGGCATGGTGATAGGTATCTATACATTGGTGTCTAGCATGACCGTGAGTCCTCATTTGCGGATAGTTTGGTTGTTGTTATGCCTTCCATGCTTAATTAATGACTTCTATATGTTGTAAAGACCTTGTGAAAGAAATTGTGGTCTTGGAACTCCGTGGAGCATTGGCTCGAGTTGAAATACAAATTGTGAGATTATATGAGATAAATAAATCTTTGGAGCATTGGCTCAAGTAATAATGTGAATTATGAGATGAAAGTAAAAGAAGAGAATGAGATATTGAGGTTCTCCCTTGCCGGGATTTATTGTTTTAAATTGTGTTCCCTTGCCGAGATTTATTGTTTAAATTGTGTTCCCTTGCAGGGATTTCTATTATAAATTGTTATCTCCCTTGCCCCTTTGTCTGTGATTATTGTTTGGGTGAGGATGAGAGTAAATCACAAAGGGTGATGTCGTGCATTGTTTGTTTATGATGAGGAAAGAGTGTAAAGCACAAAGGGTGATGCCGTGTATTGTTTGCTTGATATGAGAAAGAGTGTTAAAGCACGAAGGGTGATGTCGTGTCGCACGATGTACCATTATATGCCGATTCTATTGATATATGTGAGGAACAAGAGTAAAAGCAAGAAAGGTGATGCCGAGTACATATTATTGCTTGGCGAGTTTGAGGGTAAAAGTACGAAGGGTGATGCTGTGCACTTGTTGATTTCTGTTTCATTATCTACTATTGGATGTGTTGTTTTCCTTAGTTGCTGGACGACTCTTATTTGGAATTATTACACTCCCACAGCATGTTTCCCCCTCCCATATTGTTTACTTGTCTTGTATTTTCGATTCCGTTGTATATATAAAATTGCACAGGTTTATGTGGTAGTCCAGTCTAGCCCCGTCACTACTTCGCCGGGGTTAGGCTAGACACTTACCAGCACATGGGATCAGTTGTGCTGATGCTACACTCTGTGCTATTTGCACAGGTCCAGGTTTCGAGCAGCAGCAGCAGTTTTAGTACGGGAGCAGGCCTTCAGTCCATCGAGACACCGAGGTAGCCTTGCAGGCGTCCGCAGGCCCGACGTCTCATCTATCCTTACATTAGACTGTCATCTCATTGTACTCGAGATAAACAGATTTATGTTTCTTTCAGACTTTGTATTTAGTACTTCTTAGATGTTCGCGAGTATGTGACTCCAGTTCTTGGGTAGAGATATATGTTGGAATTCCGTATTTTATTCAGCTATCTAAATTTGAGACTTCCACTTATGATTTTAATTATGTTTCTTTTATTTCAATGTTGTTAATTATCAAAAAGGAACACATGTTTAATGAAAAGTAATTAAGTTTAGCTTGCCTAGCTCCTATTAATAGGCGCCATCACGACCCCCGAGGGTTGGAAATCCAGGTCGTGACAAATATAGTTGGTTTTTATTTTCGTAAATTTGCCCGAACTACGCCAGTTTGATTCTCACCGGATGTGGGATACGTAGGCAACCCTCATCGGGTCCAACTTCCTTTTTTGCAAAAATAGCCCAAAAAGAACAAAAATTTTATTTTTATTGTAAATAATTAAGGTGATGCCATTCTTATAAAAAATAGCCAAATGTCCACAAAAGGGCATCGGAAGGTTGTTTTTGCAAGAACAGTCGCCTTTGGTCATTTTTTAAGGTTTTGGCCGGTTAGCGAACACAGCCTTAAAATCTTCTTCCTCGAAGTACTGAAAGGCCGTATTGGCAAAGCCGGATTTTTTAATGAAATTTTGAAAATAGTGATAACTTTTTGAGTCAAATGAGTCTTGATTTTTCTCCTAATTAAAATCACCCTAATAAATGCGTAGGATGAGCACAAATGAACCCTTTTCAACTCTTAAAGAGATCCCTTTACAGCTCCACATGTGGTTGAACGATTTAAGGAAAGACAATAGAGAAACTGTGGTCAAAGTTTTAAGGGGCCTTACCGGACTTTTGAACATCAAGCCAAGATTGGACGTGATTGAAGCCCTGATACCTTTTTGGGATCCGACTCGCAATGTGTTCCGTTTTTCTGACTTCGAGCTCGCACCCACTCTAGAGGAAATTGCGGGTTACGCCGGCCTCAGTGGAGACCTTAGAAGTCTTTACCTTATATCACCAAAACTGGTATCTCCACACAAATTTCAAGACATGTTGAGTATTAGGCGGGACGTTCAGGATGGGAGTTTGTCTGAAGGGTATTGCACTTTCCAGTTCTTGTATCATCGCTGTGGTAACCCCAAAGGCTTCAAAGCACTGAACACTGGTTTGACTCATGCCGAAAATAAAGATAAGTGGGAGGCAAGGCGAGGTTTAGTTTTTATAGTAGCATTCTTAGGTACTGTAATCTATCCACGAGATGACGGCAACACAGAGTTGGGCCTCGTGGGAATGGTTGATGTTGCAATTAAGAGAGCTAATGGTACCTTGGTTCCCCTGATTCTATCTGAGATTTACCGAGCTTTGACCATTTGTCGGGTAGGGGGAAAATTCTTCCAAGGCTGCAACTTGCTACTATAATTGTGGATACAGGAGCATCTCTGCCACTGTGTCGGATAAATGAACCACGGTATGACCGGTTCAAAATGCATTGAAGAATTTGAAAGACGAATGGTGGGTATTGCCTTTCCCGAGGGTACTGAGGCTTGGTTTACACTCTTGAGTTCTTTGACTGCCGATAAAATTGAGTGGGCGTTCGGATGGCTTCTTGTTATCGAAGCAGTGTACATGTCAGCTGAAGTGTGTAATCTTCTCCTTATGGGCATCTGGAGCATCCAGCTATATGCTCCTTACAGGGTGTTGCGTCAACTGGGTAGATTTCAAACCATTCCCCATGATGAGGATTTGAGTAGACACGTCATAGAATTGGGCCCAAAAGCCGCATTTCTGGAAGGAAGGGTTCGCTAGGTGTAGAATCAATGCAGATTTCGTGAACCTAAGACCATGGTTCGGGATTTAGCCAGAGGTGAGGTAGACCCCAAGTACGTAATTTAGTTCGACAAAAGGTTTCAGATTCCTGAGAGACCTGCTAAGAGAGCTCATGTCCAACAATTCACCAACGACTCGCAAGAGCAGTGGGGCTGGTTAGCTAAAGAAGAAAGCTATAGGGCTAAAGTAAATAAGCTAGAAGGACAAATCAGGGACCTCAAGTTTGGCAACAGTATCCAGGTAGATGCAGATGAAGGTGAAAAGAAAAAGCTAACTCAGGAAAATGAGGCCCTCAAAGCACAAATCCAGATGATGAGAATAGCTGCTAGAAACCCGGAAAGAAGCCGAGCGGATGAAAGGCTTATAAACAGTTTGAGAAAGAAAGCCCTTGAGTGTCAAGATGACCTAGAAAATTCTGAAGCCAATCTAGCGAAAGTCTGGGCTCAATTGGCAAAAAATGCAGAAGGGCGGGCACAATTGGTGCAACAAATGAAGAGAAAATATGAAGGGACAATCACCAATCTAAAGAGAAAGGTAACTACCCTTGAGAATGAGACAACCAAGCAGTCTAAGAACTTTAAAGCTGATAGGGAACATTGTTATGATTTGATGGCTCAGATGGAGGAAGAAATACAATAATTGCAAAATCAAAACCATCACGACACTTAGGTGTTGGAAGCCCAGAATCAGCATCTAGGGCGTCTGCTTCAGGAAAAAGGTAGAATCCGAGAGAGGATTAGAGCCATCGCCGATTATATTGTCATGAAATGCCAAGCATGTGAGGACATGACTCGTACCACTTTCTTCGCTACAGTAATGATGTTTGTCTGCCAGATAATGAGTGATTTGGAGCGGTTGCAATGGGACCTTGCACACAGGCCCGTGGCGAGACTGAATGATGTCCCACGGGCCCCAGAAGCATTTGAGGAATTGATGTATTCATGATTTTGCTCGAGACTGTATTTTTCTTTCTATTGGAGTCTGTTAGTTGGTTTTGGAGTCTGTGTTTTTCCTTCTGTCGCTGTCTGTTAGTCTATTGTCGAGTCTGTATTTTCATCCATCTGTTAGAGTCTGTCAATTTCCTTTTTCGAGTCTATTGGTTTTTATGGTTGAAGTTTAGAAAGATGAGTCTTTTTAATCAAAATATTTTATCTTTATGAAAAAATTTGAAAATCCCAAAATGTTATAGTTATTTGTTTTTATATTTATTCCCCCCTAGAACTACGATTGGTCTGATTCATGTGGGGTCATGATACGTAGGCAATCTCCATAGGATTCGATCATAACCAAAAGAAAAGAAGAAAAAGGAAAGAAAAAAAAGAAAGGAAAAACAAAGAAAAAAGAAGAAGAAAAGAAAAGAGAGAAAAAAATAAGAAACTGTGGGGAGGAAACAATGGCAAAACAAGAGAGAGAAATGAGAGAATAAAAACAAAGAGAAATCAAGCAAAGAAAGGCATGAGTGAAAAAGAAAGAAGAAGAAAATTCAAATGGAAATTAGGGCAAGCCGGGATGACGCAAGCAACCGATCAAATGCATAATAGAAATGGTTAACTACTTAGGTGCATTGCATCCCCAATGTGCGGTTGCCTACCTGTTAAAGGCCCTAACGCTAACGGGATGCCCCCATTTTGTTCCTTTTAATATCTTCACAGCAGAAAGGTAGTTGGCTTGTGGTTCCCGAAGTAGTAACTCCTCTCCGCAACATAAATGCAAATGGCAATGGCGGACAACAACAAAATTGGGTTGGTTGATACCGGTAGCCGAAAGCTGTTGGTTGAACTAGACACTGGTTTGGCTGATGTGGTAAGGATGTTAAGACAACACATGATGGACATGTATCAGGACTGGATGACTGGGAATGCACCACCCCCGCCACCACCTAGCTTCTTAGATGCTACCCTTACCCAAACTCCGGTCGTAGTGCCATATGATCCCCCGTACTATCCAAATATACCCGTTTATCATAGCTTTCCCAACCACCCTAGTATCTCCATTACTCTTCCTCCAATTACCTCTTTCGAAAATTGCCCTCCTGTCATATCCGCTATTCCCAACAATGAATACCCACTCAAAGCTCATGATGCCCAGTATTACCCCTCAAAGGTTGCCCACAAGGTTCTTGATTCATACAAGAAGAGCTCCCGGGATGAGCTTCATGCTGAAAATGAAAAAGTTATAGGAAGATAAGGGCGAGATGGGACACCCAGGAGGCTGAAAGGCATAGAACAGTCCTTAAAGAACAAGAAAGAATGGGAGACCAGGGTAGCATGGCTTATAAAGAACTACCTGTGTCCCCTGACGTCCGCCTGCCCGCAGGATTTAAAGTGCCAAAATTTAATTTGTATGATGGGTGTGAAGAGCCACTTGAGGGTTTATTACAGTGAAATGAGAAGTGTTGGAGAGAAAGATGACTTGTTGATGGCCTATTTCAGTAAGAGCTTGACTAGGGCAGCTTTGGAATGGCATAATCATCAAGATGTTGGTAAGTGGCCTACATTGGGTGACATGGCTCAAGATTCTGTTCGATACTTTCAATACAAATCATGCGTTACCCCAGACCGCTCCTCCCTATCTAAAATGGAAAAGAAGCCGGAGGAAAGCTTTAGGGAGTTTGGGCTCAGATGGAGGGAGCAAGCCGCTCGAGTCAGTACCCCGATTGGTGAAGAAGAAATGGTTGATCTTTTCCTACAAGCCTAGGGGCCCACCTACTTTAGTCATTTGATCCCGGCCTTGGGAAAGCCTTTCAATGATGTGTTAAAAATGGGAGGGATGGTAGAAAAGGGAATCAAGTCAGGCAAAATCATGAGTTGTTCGGCATTGAAAGATACTACGAAAAACATTCAGAACATCCCAGTAAGTTTGGGTGGAAGAAAGAGAAACAGAAAAGATGATTCGCTGGGCATTCATGCTCAACACTTTCAGTTTCGACATTGGCCCCATGGATATCCTTGTGCACCGGATGACCCTAGACAATGCTACTTCTCTCTACAGAAACCCCAAGGTCGTAATCACTTTCCCAGTACTCTGTCCACAATGCACCACCATATGCTCCACACCCACGGGGCCTGCGATGGCCCACACCACTTCCCTAAATGTCTTACCCACCCCCTCAAGCATACTAGCCACCTGCCTACAAAAGGTTCTAACCGAGGCTAGAATATAAACTAAAAAGACTACTGAAAATGCTTTCACCCTTATTGGAGAATCATATGCCAGTTTGTTCCAAAGGTTGAGGCAATTGGACATGTTGAAGTCGATTCAGATAAAAACGCCGAACTCTCTGCCAAAGAAGTTTGATTTTCTCAAAGGTGCGCATATTGCTCCGATGGCCCGGGTCATAGTACATAAAAGTGTTAGCACCTAAAAAAGCAATTCAGAAGCTTATTGATGCAGGTGACATTATTGTGCAAAATACAGATGCAGCAGACACTGGCCAAAGTACATCGCCTGTGCATAATGAGACACATATGGTGGGTATGATTTATTTTGAAAAGGAATATGAGAATTCTACTGAGATCATCGGAGGTCCACGTGCTACGAAGCTTTCATCGATATCAGAGGTTGATCCTAAGAATGAGCAGGCAAAGGGAAACCAAAAGCACTTTGTTAAGAACAATGTGATGGAGACTTATGAAGGTCCTAGTATTATTGATGCAGAAGTTAGTGGCTAAGATGTTGAGTTTGGTGATTGGAAAAATGCTCTTTTCTTGGTTATCCAGGGAGGAATTTTGGTGGTTTATTGTGTTGTCATTTCTGTTGTCCGGGTTATTTCAAGGGTTGTAATCCGGATATGGTCTTGTGACTCAAACCCTTCTATCCTTTTATTTTGCCTAGTTCCTTTAGTCGTAACAACTCATTTAGTGTTACCTAGTTTTGTTCCAAGGTTGTATCCCAGTTTGTTTTACTTGTTTTGTTATTCGAACCGTTTGATCGTCTGTCTAATGCAATTTCCTGTCTTTTGTTATTTCTAGTCATTTTCTTTGTTTAGTTCTCTTCTATCCTTTCATTTTGTCTTTTGTCTAATGCTGGTTCTAGTGACATGACATGACATGCATGCAAAATTCTAGTCCTGGTCTTAAAAGTCAGTTTAGTCATAAAGCAATGAAACAACTTTGAAGATGATAGGGACATTTAAGGGAAATAAGTAAAGGCATTTGAGATCACTTCAAGCCCGAATTATGTGAAAATGGGGCAGATAGAACATAAAGAAACCCTATTGAAATGCATTATGTCGCATCGTGTTGAAGCTAAAGGCAAGTTTGCCCAAATTCACAGGGGCCATTCGTGGTAATGAGAGTGATAATATTGTCCAATGGTGCTTTGTATTTAACAGATGTAGAAGGCAAATGTGTGGATATGGCTATCAATTTTGATGCAGTAGAAAGATATTATGTATGATTTCTTTGGTTAAATTGTGTTCATTTGTACTTGGTGTGAGCACGTGATTTTTGCCCCATATGAGAATTACTCCAAAAAATTTAAAATAAAATAAATTTTGTGTTGTTTGCAATTTTTGTGGATTTTGTGTTATTCTTTTTTTATTGTTTTCGTTTACGTGTGCATGTCTATTTGTTTAAATCGATGAAAATAAAAGAAAAATATGTCGCATTTGCATTTTTAAAATTTAACTTTTACAATTAGGATTAATTAAGTAAGTTTGTTTTACAAAAATTAAAAAAATCACAAAAATAATTTAATTTGCATTTTAGTGTTAAGTGTCAAAATTGTGTGATGTTTCTTTTAAATTGGCGTTTAATTGTGTGTGAGAATTATTATTAAGCGTTAAATAGCATTTGTGAGTTAATTGGAGTTTTATAATTTACATTAGGATTTTTAGTTTTGTTTTAAGAGAAATAGGAAAAGAAAAAAAATGATAATAGAAAAAAAAGGGTGAACTTGGGCCAAGCTTGTGCCAGCCCAAACAATTTCCACACAATACCCAACCAAAACAGGCCCAAACTCGTCCCCCAATCCAGCCCGTCTTCACACTCACCAAAAATGACGTCGTTTGGACATATTTAATCCGAGCCGTTAAATCAGCCTGATCCAACAGTCCAAAGACGCCTATCCTCACCCGATCCATCCCCGACCCAGCCCCAATTGTGTAAAACGACCCCGTTTACATTAGTGGTTTAATCAGAGCCGTTGGATTCCAATCATCCAACGGCCCTAATTAAACCATCGATTTAATATACCAAAAATCAGAACCCCCCCCCCCAAGAAGCCCCCCTCTCTTCGTCTCTCTCAAAACTCCCACAAACCAGACCTTCGCTCCGCCACTGACCGCCTGCCGGAATTCGCCCACGGCGGTGGTCAGTCGTCAAACCCCACAAAAATAACACCATGAACTCCCCTCAACCTCCCCATCACCGATCTACCGTTGGTTTCCTTCAAAACCTCGCCTAGCTTTTCGAATATTCAAAAACCCGAACACCGTGTCCGGCGGCAGGTCTCCGATGGCCACCAAATTAACACCCTAGCCTCGCCTCGCCTCCACCTCCTCATTCCAAATATCCAAACCCCTTCCTTCGAATCACATCGGAGCCCGTCGAATATCGATTTAAAAGTATGAACCCTAGCGCCGCCACCTCAAACCAATCCCAAACTAAGACCCTTGAACCACCAGTACCTCCTCTTCCCAAATCTACAACCCCTCATCCTCGAATACCCTTCCAGTTCCTCAAATTTTAAATCGAAGGGTCCAAGTCTCACAAGTCAAAGTCCGGATTAGAGTTCCAGTTCATTGAGATGAACTGATTTCTATCACCCTATAAGGGCTTTCACTTGTTCTTAATAGAGAACAAGTGCTTGACCTTATTGGCTGATTTAAATCAAAAGAAGTCAGTCACCAAGTCGGGACGAAAGGATGAGTTCCTCTGTTCTATTTTTATTTTTATTTCTTCCTCTTCTTCTCTTCTTTTTCTCGTCTCTCTAAATGGATTAGTTAAAGATTTAGATTAGTTTTTGTTTCAAAATGTTGTTAGATGTTCGTTTTTTATTTCCTCTATGAATAATATGATAAATAGTTTTAAATTTTGAACCATTTAAATATAAGCTTGTTTCCAATTTTTTGAAGAATGTTGGACTAGGATTAGAGTGTGTTTGTTTGCATAAGTTGAATAGCATTTTTGTTGATAATTAAATTATATTGGATTTCTAATAACTTGTTTGATCAGTTCGGGCATTTGCTTAAATAATTTAGTAATAGTTTGTTTTGTTTTGGTTGTTACTCAGATTAATTTCTGATTGCTTCATTGACTCTGTTTTGGATTTGGTCATTCAGACCCTTACAATTTGAATCAATTAGACCCCAGGCCCTACCTGAACCTTTGAGGTCCAAGAATTTATTTTCTGGGTTAATTCACAAAGGTTTCAGGGGTTAGTTTGGAACTTAGGTTACTCACTATTTGATTAAGGGTTGCTAATTAATTTAAAGGCTGCTAATAAACTAAGTGGAAATTGCACTAATGCTGATTCTAAGAGTTGGAATAGGCACTAACTGATTAAAATAAAAGGGTACTAGTATAATGGTTGATTAACAATTGAAAGATAATTGGATGGTGGATTTGTAATGGATTTTGCACTTACTGAACGCCCATTTTAAGGGCTGAAAATCAGACTGAAAAGGGGGCTTAAAAAACACTTAGACACACATACTGAGAGTACACTCTGAAAAATCGAAAAGAAAAAAAAACATATACTGAAACACAGATTGAGTGTTGAGGAGAGCTAAGACTTGAACAGGCAGTAAGAGTTGAGAGAGTCAAAAACATATAAAAAGAAAGGAGTCTAGTCCTTAGATAGATATAGACACTGAGGAAGTTCTCAGCTCAGGAATTCCCCCAAAAAGCTCTCCATCTTCGTTTTTTTAGAACTAAGTTTGAATTCCATCTTCCAAAAAAACAAAATAAAAACAAATAAAAAATCAAAAAATAAAAAATAAAATCTCTACTGTTTTATTGAGGAACTGCAATTTGATCCTTATTTCCATCTAGCCTCTTCACATGTTGTAGTTTCAGTCGAGTTTTGGGCTTATTGAAGTAGTGTGGTGCTTTTCAAGTGTTTTAGTCTAATCTGCTGGTTTAATTTGAGTTCTGTGCCTTCCTGGGATTTCCGGATTCATTCTCTGGGCTGTCTCCTTTTGTTCTTACTACTGGAAATTGTACTTTGTTGTGGTTGCTGCTGATTATTTGCCATAGCTGACTTCTTCTCCTTCTTCTGATTAAAATGCCATTTTCAGGTACACGTTTTATGAACTCACCTTGATGTAGTTGTGAAGTGAAGTTGAAAAATGAAAAATATTACCAGACCTATGCTCATTTGAAAGCTGTCTTTTGTTTACAATTCAATAGGCGTTAGTTAGATAAATGTGATTGATGTTAGTTAGTTGTTTTGCATTGTATGAATAATAGATAGGTGTGGACTATGGACTGTGGACTGCATAAATGAGGACTGTTTGATATTATTGAATTTTTGATGTTCACTCAATGGTGATATATGCTAGATTAGAATCATACTCAATTAGATATTGTTTTGTTGAAGGGAATTATAAATAGGTAATTGACATAGAGATCATAAACTTCACTTGCTAAAAATGAGATTTGTTCTGGACTGCCCTACTGTTTCAAGCTTCAGCATGTTAAATTGTAGTATCCAGTGACAATAAGTTCCACTTGTGTGAATGACTCTTTCAATTAAATTCGTTTAAAGAGATCAGTAGGTTCCACAACATAAGCTCTCACAGACCACTTGTGCACATTTCTTCTCTACGCTAAGAGAAGTAAAACAAGAATAGGCCACTGATTCAGTAAATTAAGTAATAATTGTTTTATGTTAAAAAGCAGAATTTTGTCCATTAGTAGAAAGGTTGACCCATCAGTTGTTGAATTAGTGTCCTGCGATCACAATCTGAATTTTCGTGAACTAGACTCATGTTGAGGCCCAATTTCAAATTGATTCCATGCCAAGCTGCATCGAGGATTTGCGGCTAATCAGTTTGAAGTCCGTTGGGTTTAATGCCAAAGCCCAATGACTTGAATTAAATTACTGTTGTTTTGTTTAAATAGAATAAAGATAACTACTTAGGCTCTTTTCTTTTATTTGTTTAGAGGCAATTAAAAAGAAAACTTTAGTTTGCTTTAGGGCTGACCTTTAAATAATAAAATGAGATGAGCCTCGCCAAATTAAAATGCACAAGATGTGGGGCCCTCAATAAATGGTTATAATAATTGTATAGACCTCGGGATGTGCCTTTTAGCAAAATTTTACGGCCGTCCCCAAAATAATAATACGCTAGTCGCTTTAGGCGCGCTTTTAATAATTTACTTTCTTAAATTCGGGTGCACATTTATGTGACCCAAATCAAAATCTCAACGGAGTCGAAATGTGTCAACAATCACAGGTACATTGATGTGACATGGTTCGAGACGCATTTTCACAACGTTGCAATTCTCTTTAAAATAATGATAATATTAAAAGTGGTTAAAGGTTAAAATTTGCACATAAGTTAAAGCATGTTATAAAATCAGATAATTAAGCCGAATATAATAGTTGAGCGACCGTGCTAGAACCACGGAACTCGGGAATGCCTAACACCTTCTCCCGGGTTAATAGAATTCCTTATCCGAATTTCTGGTTCGTAGACTGTAATACAGAGTCAACTTTTTCCTCGATTCGGGATTCAAACCGGTGACTTGGGACACCATAAATCTCTCAAGTGGCGACTCCAACTCTTAATAATAAATCCCATTTCGATTGTCCTTTAATTGTAAAAACTCCCTCTACTACGCCCTTCCCGGGGTGCAGTGGCGTAAAAAGGAGGTGCGACAGCTCTGGCAACTCTGTTGGGGACAACATACCCAGAATTTTTGTTCAGGGTTCAAGAATTCGAGCTTGGTATACTTGTCGTATTTGGACTGTATATTATCTGATTTTTCTACATGTTTCATGCTATATGTGCTAAATGTTTTACCGTTTTGATATTGTTGAACTGTATTATAAATTGTCTTCTTGTGCACCCCATTTGAGTCTTCTGAATACAACCTCGGGAATCGTGGATACACGCCCCATTCTTTGTCGAGATAAAGCCAGTGGGCCTGGGCTCCCGGTGAAGGATTATCAGTCACCCATATTTAAGAGCGGGAAGGGTCCAGTAGTTAAGCCGGAGAAGTATTGCTCCCGGTACGCTACCCCTTCCCAACTCGAGTTGTTCGCTCGTTTCATTGCCAGTCTAGATACGCCTCAACACCCGAGGTATTAAACCTAGTATAACTTGAATTCATGCCGGATCCCTAGTAGGAACGCTTATTTGCATCATGTTGCATTGGACTTAGGGGACTCAACACAGGGGTTGAGTCCGTCTAGGGGAGGTAACCTGAAATGAAAAAGATCATCCTGCTGTGTCTTGTTTGTTTTATGCATTTATTTGCTTCAGACTTGCATGCTGACCGGCTTCTGAAAATTGGAAATACTGAAAAATTGTAAAAAGAAAAAGAGAAAAATAGCGTTGTAGAGAGATAACTACTTTTAAAAAAAATTAAAATCAATGCCCAAGTAGTGTAAAAACTCTGCTGAAATTTTGAGAAAATAAGGAGAAAGAAAAGTTTTTTTTTAATTATTTGAGAAACAAAAGTAAAGAGTATTGTTTTCAAATTTAGTTTATTTTCCTTAGCCAAACTACGCTGGTTTGATTCTCACCGGATGTAAGATACGTAGGCAACCCCATCGGGTCCAACCTCCCCTTTTGCAAAAATAGCCAAAAAAATGTCAAAATTTTTTAATTTTCATCATAGAGTTGGGTGATGCTGTTTTTGCCGGAAATAGCCGAATGTTCCCGAAAAGGACGCCGGAAGGCTGACTTTGCATAAACGTCCATCCTTGGTCATTCTTTTTATAGATTTTTTGGCCGGTTGACCCACACAGCTGTAAGATCTTCGTCCCCGAGGTGCTGAAAGGCCATGTATGCAATATCGGATTTTATTTTGAAAAACAAGAAGAAAAAAAAAAGTCAGTGGGCAAGTGAATGCCGTTGTGATTTTTGGTCAAATAAAGTCGAGCCAGCTTCGGCAATATATTGAATCGTTCTTGCCGAGATAGCCTTAGAGTATCTTTCAGTTGTCGAAAGGCTGTTTTCGTAAAAGAACGGACAAGTTTGTAAAAGTGTCATAAAATAAATCTTCCCCGACCTCAAAATTCATGAGAAATTAGGAAGGGTCCACGTTTGCAAAAGTAGCCATTTGGTTAAAATTGGCATATAGGGGAAGGAATCTGCCAGTCTATTTTTTAATTTGTATTTCTTTTTTATTAGAGTATGTGGGTTGTTTGATGTTCGAGTCTGTAGGTCGTTTTTTCGTCAAAATATGTTAGTATGGTCAGCTTTTAAACATGTGTTATCAAGTTTGTTTTATTATAAAAATGGGAACAGAAGCAAAGACATGATAGGAATGTTTGGGAAGCACTCCCAAAAGACGCATGCAAATAGAAGCAAAGACATGATATGAATAGTTAAACTGCCTAGGTGCATTTGCATCCCAACGTGCAATAACATATCTGTTAAACTCTAAAAAAACTAACAAGTTTGTTGTTTTTCATAGATTTCAAACAGTTAGTTTGTTAGAACGTACTAGCAAATTACCATTACCAAACAAGATCTAAAGGACCTATACCAAAGAGCATGTCTGGTTCAGACAAAAGTGTTGAAGAGAAAAAAACAGAAGTGCGAACAATGAAGGAGGAGGTAGACAGGTTGAGACAAGAGATGAAAGAAATGCACCTAGCATGGGCTAGGGCGCAACAGATACCAGCCACTCCCACTAATTCTACTCTCCCGCCTATACAAACTTCGGAATACCCTCCCACTGGTCCATCGACAAGTTTCCCAATTGACCAATACTTTCAGGGGAAAACTGCCTACAATCCCCAAGCTTCACCACCCAAACAGAACCCTCCACCACCAATTAGCCCTATTTTCGTGGAACCCCCACCGGCCACACTTCACAGATTTTCCAGCAAGCTTGTATTCCAAACTCAGGATCATCAGTATTATCCTCCTGAACCCACCTTGAAAGCATCTGAACCTTACCCGTTCCCTCTTCAGCTCGACAACCCAAAAGCGCCCGAAAAATAGAACAAGAATCCAGAGCAGGAAGAAATGGTTCGAAAAGTAAAGGGCCTAGAGCAATCTTTCTGAAATATACAGGGTCTGGGTGGCCAAGTCAGCGTGGCGTATAAGGATTTATGCATGTTTCCAGACGTTCAGTTGCCAGCCGGGTTCAAGATGCCTAAGTTTGATCTGTATGACAGGCATGGTGATCCAGTGGCACATTTGCGAGGATTTTGTAGTAAGATGAGAGGGGCGGGCAGAAAAGATGAGTTGCTGATGGAATACTTCAGCCAGAGTTTGAGCGGGTCTGCATTGGAGTGGTACACACGCCAATACCATGATAGATGGTACACCTGGGACCTGGCGCAGGCATTTGTTGGTCACTTCCAATATAATCTTGAGATAGTCCCTGACCGTCTCACATTGTTAAAAATTGAGAAAAAGCCCGGAGAGAGCTTCAAGGAGTATGGATTCCGTTGGAGGGAGCAGGAAGCGAGAGTCGATCCACCGATGAAGGAAAGTGAAATGGTGGATTACTTTTTGCAGACTTTGGAGCCCACTTACTTTGGTCACCTGGTGACATTGGTTGGAAAATCTTTCAATGTGGTCGTAAAAATGGGCGGGATGATTGAAGAAGGACTCAAGTCCAATAAGATAATGAGTTATTCGGAAATCAAGGCCGCCACTCAGGCTATCCAGAGCTGCACGGGAGGTGTGCTCGGGAAGAAAAAGAGGGAAGATGTTGCAACAATTGAATCCCGAGCATGGTATGGATCCAGAGGCTCACCTTACCACTACAATCAACCTCAACCCCAAACCTATCACCGAGCTCCATATAATCCACCTCAATATTATCATCCGCACAATGTCCGACCATATGTCCAACCACCAGGTCACTTCCTATGGCGAGCACCAGCACCACATTATCAAGCACCCAACAAGCTTAGAAAACTGGGGCAGGGAGGAGAACGAAGGCAAAAAAATAGTTTTACGCCAATTGGGGAGCCCTACACAAGCCTATTTGAAACGTTAAAGTATTTTGGCCTGATTGAGCCGCTCCTTGGCTATACTCCAGACCCATATGGAAAAGGCTTTGACCTTACTGTGCGATGCATCTTCCACTCTAATGTACATGGGCATAACATTGAAGAGTATCGCTCTTTGAAAAAGGAAATAGAAAGAATGATTCAAGAAGGGGTAATTGTAGTCAATGATAATGACAAAGGGCATGAAAATCCTATTGGAAACTCGGTGGGTAAAGTTGGTAATGAACTTGGCAACGTTGATGCGGAACTCAATGGTTAAAATGTCGTGCTTGGTAATTGGGAAGGTTCTCCATTCCTTGGTCAACCAGGGTGGATTTTTTGGTGGTTCATTTTGTGGTCATTTCTGTTGTCCAGGTTATTTCAGGGTTGTAATCTGGATATTGTCTTGTAAATCAAACCCTTCTATCATTTTATTTTGTCCAAGTTTCCTTTGGTCATAATAACTCGTTTAGCGCTGTCTAGGTTTGTTCTAAGGGTTGTATCCCAGTTTATTGTATCTGTTTTGTTGTACAAACTCTTTCCATGTCTGTCTAATGCAACTCTCAGTTTTCCGTTATTTCCATACATTTTTCTTTTGTTTGGTACTCTCCTTTTTACAGTTCTTTTCCTGCCGATTCTAGTGACTTGACATGCGCGCACAGTTTAGGCCTAATCTCAAAAGTTGATCATAAAACTATGGGAAAATGATTCGGACTCTTAAGGAAAAATAAGAACAATTGAGATCATTTGAAGCCCAAACCATGGGGAACCATGGGCAGATAAAACGTAAAGAAACTGTAAATGCAAGTTGGCCAAATTGGTAAGGATCGTTCGTAATAATGAGAATGGGAGTGTTGTCCAAAAGCGCTGTAAAATTAACAAATGAAAAGGCGAATGTGTGGATATGATTATCAAGTTTAGCATAATTAGAAGATGTTGCGAATGTTTAATTTGGTTGTTTGCACTTGGCATGTTTTGAAGATTTGAATGACGAAGGCATTTTGTTCTGCTATCTAAACACTTTATCATTCGTTAACCCTTTGAGCCTTATTTGTTTTCTTTCATGCCCTCTTTCGGAATCAGTAACAACGATTAGAAACACAAAAGGATAAGAAAGGAAACGAAAAAGAAAGAAAAAAAGAAAACAACAAAGCAAAAAAAGAGAAAAAAAGATAAAGGAAAAGAAAAAGAAAAAATAAATAAGTGAAAAGGAAAACAACAAGGAATAGGGAACTACGTTTGACCTGATTCCTCAAAGAGGATACGTATGAGCCTCACGGCTCAGTCATAGGAAAACAAAAGTCAAAAGATCCCCAAGAAAGAAACTGGGGCAGAAGTTGTGGTTGCTGTAAAGAAATCTGATGCCGAAAGTTGTAATTTTGAACCCATGATGAATTGTTTTGAGCCTTAAATACCCTTTCTTTCTAAACCCATCCAAAAACCCACACTACGGTCCAAAGAAAGACCTTCTGATAAGTCTTCAAGAGATGCCAAGTTCGAACAGGCAAAGGTAATTCGTGTCAGGGACAACACTCTGGTTCAAGCAGGAAAATAAAAAATGAGAGAGTCTTATTGGTGAAAACCTTCACAAGCACCTTGAGGCGACGGTAAGTCGAGAGAAAGGAAAATAAGAGAGGCTTGATGGTGAAAACCCTTCAAGCACTACAAGTCGAATAAGGAAATGTTAACTAGATTGGACAATAGGAGCATTAAAGCCCAGTTTCATGGCGGAAAAGTACAACAAGAGTTGAACATCAGATTTGCTTGAAGAATAGGCCACAGGTGCATGTCATGGTCATTAGAGTCGGTAGTCACATCCGATAGGTTTCTACTTTGAAGTTTTCTTATTAGGAATCATCTATTTCCTTTACTCTGTTCCTTTTGTCTTGTTTATTTCATCTCACTTAGTCTGTTTGGTCAGAACAAGTGAGAAATGACTTCAAAATTTGCCACCAGCTTTCCAATTGCACAAAACGGGATTTGGTTACCACATCTAACCGTCATAAGACTGGAAAGAACAACAAGCATATTAAGCTAATATCAATCAACATGCTTTGGGGTACATGTGAGACACAAAGATGACAGAAAAAGAGGGTAATCAATAAATAGGCAAGATGGTCGAATGGAAATCAGCTATCATGGGAGATATAGGGGGTCGGATAAGGAGACTAGAAAAGAAAAAGTTAGGAATCCTACAGCTAAGGATCAGTCAGAAGGATGGAAATGTTCAACCAAGTTCAAGGCAGTCAGACGAAGCAGAGCATGGAAAGGAGAAAACCATCCCCATCAAGAGTGGCAAACCAACCACCATATTTAAACTCACAAGTTTTCTTTGTTTGAAACAGGGATGAAAGCTATATTCATATCAAAGCATTTGAAGATGAAAAGGCTCAGGTGTAATGCGCCACTTCTGCTTACGCAAAGTCTATTTAGAAGATCACACATCATCCATAGGAGACGCACTTCCTAAGTTATGATTCATCCATAAGGAGACGCACTTCCTAAGTTGAGTTTCACCCCTAGGAGACGCACTTCCTAGTTTACGTTTTTCAAGTCATATTTTGTTATAGGAGACGCATTTCCTAAGTTTATTTTCATTAATAGGAGACGCACTTCCGAAGTTTATTTTCATTCATAGGAGACGCACTTCCTAAGTTTATTTTCACCCATAGGAGACGCATTTCCTAAATTAAGATATCATTCGTAGGAGACGCACTTCCTAAGTTTATTTTCTTTCATAGGAGACGCACTTCCTAAGTTTATTTTCACCCATAGGAGACGAATTTCCTAAATTAAGATATCATTCATAGGAGACGTACTTCCTATTTTGAGTCATTGAGATTTCATGCATAGGAGACGCACTTCCTAAATTAAGATTTCATGCATAGGAGACGCATTTCCTAAGTTTATTTTCATTCATTGGAGACGCACTTCCTAAGTTTATTTTCATTCATAGGAGACACACTTTCTAAGTTTATTTTCACCCATAGGAGACGCATTTCCTAAATTAAGATATCATTCATAGGAGACGCACTTCCTAAATTAAGATCATGCATAGTAGACGCACTTCCTAAGTTTATTTTCACCCATAGGAGACACACTTCCTAAATTTATTTTCACCCATAGGAGATGCATCTTCCTAAATTAAGATATCATTCATATGAGAAGCATTTTCCTAAATTAAGATATTATTCATAGGAGATGCATTTCCTAAATTGATAGTTCATAGGAGACGCACTTCCTGAATTGATAGTTCATAGGAGACGCACTTCCTTAATTAATAGTTCATGCATAGGAGACGCACTTCCTAGTATAAGTTTTTTGAGTCATATTTCGTTGTAGGAAACGCACTTCCTAAATTGATACTTCGTTCATAGGAGACGCCCTTCCTAGTTTGAGTCATTGAGATTTCATGCATAGGAGACGCACTTCCTAAATTAATAGTTCACTCATAGGAGACGCACTTCCTAGTTTGAGTCATTTAAATTCGGCCCCTAGGAGACGCAGTTCCTAGTTTGATTCATTTTAGGTTTGACCTTAGGAGACGCAGTTCCTAATCTGGTTCATGGAATTTTTACCTGTAGGAGACACACTTCCTAATCAAGGTCTTTCACGCTATTCTTTTAGGAAACGCACTTCCTAAATTGAGAGTTCATAGCGCTTCCTAATTTGGTTCATTTAGGTTTTATTTTAGCAAACGCGTTTGCCGGTCAAAATTTTTGGTTTTACTCGTAGGAGACACACATCCTAGTATACTCTTTAGTTTATTCCCATCATTGCATCAGTAAGTGGTCTATGACTTTGCTAACAACTCACAAATCGGCCCGATGCAAACTGGTGCTGAAAATTTCATTTGTTTGGTTTGTTTTGATTGCATGTACCCACTTGGAATGCAAGGGAACACAGAAAGTTCAACGATCGGGTATCCACTTGAGGAAAAGAGAAGAAATACATTCAAGATCAAGCAGTTGGGAGCCCGCCCGTATAATAGAGGTATACATTCCAGTCTTTACATTTTAAGTTTGAAGTGGGGAGCCAGCCCGTATAATGGAGGAATACATTTCGGTCTTTATATTCCAAGTTTTGAGGTCGGGAGCCCGCGCATATAACAGAAGAGTACATTCAAGTCTTGAAGTCAGTAACCCTCCGGAAGGCATAGGGTTACGACAGAAAATCCCCAGCATAAATCCAAATTCAGCCGGAAGGCAGAGGGTTACGACAGAAAATCCCCAGCATAAATCCAAATTCAGAAATCAGAAGGAAGGCAACAGCGGTCGGAAGAAGGCAATCCAAGCTTCGAAGGAAAACAATGTGAAACCCACAAGAAGGAAATAAGCAGTCCAAGTTCGACAATCAAGAGGGGCCGACGAGTCAAGTCAGAAATAAAGAAACATCGGAGGAAGCAAGGCCACAAGAAACACAGGAAAAATCAAGTTTAAGAGCTAGATAAGATTTTATGATTCATAGGCTATAATGTAGTCTAGCTTCTTATTTTCTTCTAGCAAGGTGTAATAAGGAGGTCGGTAAGTAGTAGCATCAGCAGCAACAGCAGTAACAGCAAAATCACAGTTCCTCGGTAGTCCCAGCTACCAAAACTTCCCGAACTACATTAACCTAATTCCCTTTTAGCCAGGGATATGTAGGAGACCTTTTTGAGGCAAAGGTTCGGTCAAATCTTCCAAAAAATGCTTCACACGGAGTACTCAAATGGGCAAAAATCGCTCGTATCCGCTCACTTTATCTTTGCACGAAAACTCTTCGTGTTTACGGGCAAAGAGGGGCAGCTGTGAGCACGTGATCTTTGCCCCATATGAGAATTACTCCCAAAAATTCAAAATAAAATAATTTTTGTGTTGTTTGTAATTTTTGTGAATTTTGTGTTATTTTTATTTCATTGTTTGCATTTACGTGTGCATGTCTATTTGTTTAAATCGATGAAAATACAAGAAAAATATGTCCATTTGCATTTTTAAGATTTAACTTTTACAATTAGGATTGATTCAGTAAGTTTGTTTTACAAAAATAAAAAAAATCACAAAAATAATATAATTCGCATTTTAGTGTTAAGTGTCAAAATTGTATGATGTTTCTTTTAAATTGGCATTTAATTGTGTGTGAGAATTATTATTAAGCATTAAATAGCATTTGTGAGTTAATTGGAGTTTTATAATTTACATTAGGATTTTTAGTTTTGTTTTAAGAGAAATAGGAAAAGAAAAAGAAATGATAATAGATATAAAAGGGTGAACTTGGGCTAAGCTTGTGTCAGCCCAAACAATTTCCACACAATACCCAACCAAAACAGGCACAAACTCGTCCCCCAATCTAGCCCGTCCCCACACTCACCAAAAACGACGTCGTTTGGAAATATTTAATCTGAGTCGTTAAATCAGCCTGATCCAACAGTCCAAAGACACCTATCCTCACCCGATCCATCCCCGACCCGTTTTCCCCGACCCAGCCCCAATTGTGCAAAACGACACCGTTTACATTAGTGGTTTAATCAGAGCCGTTGGATTCCAATCATCTAACAGCCCTAATTAAACCATCAATTTAATATACCCAAAATCAGAACCCCCCCCC
>MU717014.1:28518-43356 GCA_026770625.1 Nicotiana glauca | reverse complement strand
CCCCCCCCCCCTGTTCGTATGTAGACATTGTGGAATTCAAAAAGACTTTCAAAAAAATGGAATTTGAATTTGATTTCGAACCTGAGATTTTTCAGACTTGGTTGGACTCTATATAGGTTGTTCATTCTCGAAATTGTTTTGAGTCAAAGACGTTAGTTTGAACTAAGGTACGCATGAGTTGCAACTAGTGAACTTGCAATATTAATTGATGAAATAACCTGTGTAAGAATTGCTATCCCATCAAGAATTGGATCCTCATTTTCGAATTTATGTTGGCTTTACATTGTGACGACCCAAAGGGTCATCACCTGTTTTAATTAATTATGTGCTTTCAAAGCCTTAAAAACCTCATCTAGAGTCACCTCGATTTGCATGCGCAGTCTGGGCGCGTAGCCGGAAAGCTTAAATGTGAAATTCTGTGAAAAATGCAAAACAATTTATGTTAAAATGAATAAATATAACTTTGGTCAATATTTTTGGATAAACGGACCCAAACCCGTGATTTGACGGTCTCGGAGGGTCCGTAGGAAAATATGGGACTTGGGCGTATGCCCGGAATCGAATTCCGAGGTCCCAAGCCTGAGAAATAATTTTTTTAGTAAAACTATTTTCTGAAATTGTTAAAGAAAAATATAAATGATATTTGATTAGAACGTGTTGGTATCGGGCCCGTATTTTATTTTTGGTACCCGGTACATGTCTTATATATGCTTTAAGTCATTTCTGTGAAATTTCGTTGTGATTCGCCCTAAATTGGAAAATTGAGTTTTTATGAAGTTTGAAAGAATTCTTGGATTTTGAGGTTTAATTCGATGTTTATGATGTTATTTTGGCAATTTGATCGCATGAATAAGTTTGTAGGATGTTTTGATGTTGTGTGTATATTTGGTTTGGAG
Source organism: Nicotiana glauca (assembly GCA_026770625.1). Classification (NCBI taxonomy): domain Eukaryota; kingdom Viridiplantae; phylum Streptophyta; class Magnoliopsida; order Solanales; family Solanaceae; genus Nicotiana; species Nicotiana glauca. Next base: position 42,460 of record MU717014.1, on the reverse strand, counting down.
CCTCGAGGGCTCGGGTGAGTTTTGGATAGGCCACGGGTGCATTTTTGAACTTTGAAAGTTAGCTAGTATGATCTTACCTGCAGGCTTCGCATTTGCGAAGCCTGGCTCGCAAATGCGAAACAGCCCAGACCTGTTCCTTCATCGCAAATGCGAAACAACCCAGACCTGTTCCTTCATCGCAAATGCGATAATTTACTTCGCAAATGCGAAGGTGTCCATGATGCTAGGGATCGCAAATGCGATCAATATGTCGCAAATGTGACCAAGGTCTCGCAAATGCAATGGTCCAGAATTTTTGAAGCATTCGCAAATGCGAACAATGCTTCACAATTCCCATATCTGCAAGGTCGGGGTTCACATTTCCCATATCAGAGACCTGCAATTTTACACTTAAACGATTTGAACCCCATTTTCATATTTTCTCAAACCCAAATACACTTAGGCGATTTTCAAAGAACAAGTCTTCTTCCAAATCAATTATAAGTTAGTTTTTACTCATTTCTTTCAATCATTAACATCTTTTAACATGATTTCAACCTAAAATCAAAGATTTTAATGGGGGAAATTGAGTGTTTTGGGTAGAACCTAGGTTTTTAAAAAATTGGGGATTTGGACCTCAATTTGAGGTCTGATTTTAAAACAAATTATATATTTGAGTTTGTGGGGGAATGGGTAATCGGGTTTTGGTTTGAACCTCGAGTTTTGACCACGTGGGCCTGGGGCGATTTTTGACTTTTGGGTAAAAATTTGGAAAACTCATTTTTTTGCATTGGGGTTGATTCATTTAGTGTTTATTAATATAATTAAGTAATTTGTGATTAGATACAAGCGAATTGGCGGTGGAATCGCGGGGTAAAGCTATAATTGAGGCTTGAGTTGTGTGCAAGGCATCGAGGTAAGTGTTTGGCCTAACCTTAGCTTGAGGGATTAGGAGTTGAGTCCTATTTGCTATGTGGTAATTGTCGAGTACGACGTATAGTCTTGGTGACGAGTATCTATACGTTGGTGTCTAGCATGACCGTGAGTCTTTAAATTGTGAATAACTTGATTTCGTTGTATCTCTCATGCCTTGGTGATGATTCCTATTTGTTGTGAAAAGCTTGGGGAAGGAAATTGTAACCTATGAACATCGAGGATCATTGGCTCAAGTTATATTACAATTGTGAAAGCATATGAGATGATTGACCCCTTTGGAGCATTGGCTCAAGTGGTAAAGTGACTTATGAAACTAAAGTGAAAGAAAGAGAAAGAATTATTAAATTGTTCCCTTGTCTGGATATTGATGCTTTGTTGATTATTTTCCTTTGTCGGGATGTTGAGATTATTGGTGTTGTACCCTTGCCGGGGTTTAATTGTTTAATTGTGTTCTCTTGCCGGGATTTCTATTATCATTTTGTTTATTCCCTTGCCCCTTTTTGTGATTATTGTTTGGGTGAGAAAGAGTGTTAAAGCACGAAGGGTGATGTCGTGCATTGTTTGTTTATCATGAGGAAGAGTGTAAAGAACGAAGGGTGATGTCGTGCATTATTTGTTTATCATGAGGAAAGAGTGTAAAGAACGAAGGGTAATGTCGTGCATTATTTGTTTATCGTGAGGAAAGAGTGTAAAGCACGAAGGGTGATGACGTGCCATACGATGTATCATTCCGTGCCGATTCTGTTGATTATATGTGAGGAAAGAGAGTAAAAGCATAAAGGGTGATGTCGTGCACGTGTTATTATATCATTGCTTGGTGAGGATGAGAGTAAAAGCACGAGGGTGATGCCGTGCACTTGCTGCTTTTTGACTCTTTATTGATGTCTGAGTTATGTTGTATCCTTCATTACTTGATTACTTTTACTTGGAATTGTTACTTTCCCCATAACATTCTCACCCTCCCATAAGGATTGGTTATCTCTGTATCTCGATTCTGATGTATATGTATATATAACTGCACAGGTGTATGTGGTAGTCCGGTCTAGCCTCGTCACTACTTCGTCGGGGTTAGGCTAGGCACTTACCAGAACATGGGCTCGATTGTGCTGATGCTACACTTTGTGCTACTTTGCACAGATCCAGGGTTCGGAGCAGCTTACGGTGCGCAGCAGTAGTCAAGGAGCCGACCTTCAGTCCATGAAACTCCGAGGTAGTCTTGCTGGCGTCTGTAGGCACGGCGTCTCTTCTATCATTTTTCATGTTCTGTTGACATTTGTATTCGAGACAGACTATGTATTTTATTTCAAACTCTTATTTGTAGTAATCCTAGATAGTCCGTGCATTGTTGTGGCACCAGGTGCTGGGTAGAGACTTGTATTAGTTTTCTAGACGTTGTTTCTATATCTAGTTCAGACTTCCGCTAAATTTTACTTTTCGGTGCCTTTTAATTGCTTATTCATCAATAATTTAATTGTTTAATCATTTATAAAATGAGATGGGTTAATGTTTGCAAAGGTTCTTGGCTTGCCTAGCTTCTACGAGTAGGCTCCATCACGACCCCCGAGGATGGAAAATCCGAGTCGTGAAATAGATGCACCTTTGTATTTGTTTCAATTCAATATTCTCATAGGAAAAATTGTTCCCACACCAATGCTAATGCAGAATCAGATCTGGGCTGCCAATGTTGGCCCAGCTATGCATCAGCACTCACCGTTCCTTGACATGGGCTTCACGTTAAGCTTAGTTGTGTGGCTATGCTCGCTAAGGAGTTATTGATCTGTAATTGGGTCCATTGTTGGCCCAAGCCTTGAAAGTTGAATCTTTGATTTAGTTTAATGTAGGCCCCTAATTACTAAGCCAAGCTTGAACATTAGCCTAAAATAATTAGAATCTCTTAAGTTTCCTTAATTAATTAATGGAGGTGAGCCATATTGGATAATACAAATAGCTTATGGCCCGTCAAAATTTAGTTGGAATTCCCTTTTAAAATTTGGAATTGAGGTGCGTCGCACCAAATAAAATCTCAAATGTGTAGCCCTCATTTAATTATTTCTTTTAAATCCTTAGAATTTGAGGCGCGCCATTTAGCAAATTTTACATGGCCCTCGCAAAGTTAAAAATGCTTAGTTGCTTTAGGCGCATTATTTTAATAATATTACCTTCCTAAACTTGGGTGTGCATTTCATGTGACCCAAATCTAAATCTTAACAACGTTGAATAAAATGTGTTTCGGATAGCAGGTGCATATATTGTGGTGCGGTCCAAAGACATATTTTAGATGACGTTGAAATATTCCTTAAAATAATTAAAAGCGGTTTAAAGTTAAAATGCACATAGGTTCAAAAGTGTTTTAAAATCAGATAACTGAGCCAATAATAACAGTTGAACGACCGTGCTAGAATCACGAAACTCGGGAATGCCTAATACATTCTCCAGTGTTAACAGAATTCCTTACCTGGATTTCTATGTTCGCGGACTATAAAACAGAGTCAATTTTTTCCTCGATTTGGGATTTGAACCGGTGACTTGGGACACCATAAATTATCCCAAGTGGCGACTCTAAATTTAATAAATAAATAATCCCATTTTGATTGTCACTCTAAGTTAGAAAAAACTCCCTTATACCCCCTCTTGGTGTAGGAAAAAGGAGGTGTGACACCATCTTTCCAGGTTGTTTCATCATTTGAGGCGCATCGTGGTTCTCAAATGCAGTATTCTGATAAGTTGCCCTACAGTGCACCGCCAGCTCTTATCAGTGCACCACCACTCTAGAGTTTTCAGGGTGGTTATTCAGGCCGTCAGGGTCAGCAGTCTCAGTAGCTGAGGGCTTGTTATACTTATGGTGACACGAGGCATATTGCTAGATTTTGCCCGCGAGCACCGAGAAGATCTCAGCATCAGGGTTCTCGATGGTTCAGGCACCGAGTGTTCCACCGCCTGCTCAGCCAGCTAGAGGTGGAGGTAGAGGTGCTAGAAGAGGAGGTAGAGGTATTAGAGGTGGAGGTCAGACAGCTAGAAGTGGAGGCCAGCCAACAGGAGGTCGTCCTAGAGAGGTAGTTCAGAGTGGTGGGCCCCAACCCCGATGTTATGCTCTTCCAGCCAGGCCTGAGGTTGAGGCCTCCGATACAATTATCACATGTACTGTTCTGGTTTGTGGTAGAGATACTTCAGCTCTATTTGATCCAGGATCTATATACTCCTATATGTCATCTTATTTTGCACAGTATCTGGTCATGCCTAGTGATTCTTTGAGTGCTCCTGTATATGTGTCTACACCGGTGGGTGATTCTATTGTGGTAGATCGTGTCCATCGTTCTTGTATAGTTGTGATTAGGGGTCTTAAGACTCGAGTAGATTTGTTACTTTTGGATATGGTTGATTTTGATATCATATTGGGGATGGACTGGTTATCACCTTACCATGCTATCTTGGACTGTCATGCCAAGACTGTGACCTTAGCCTTGCCGGGTATACCTTGTTTGGAGTGGAAAAGGACTCTTGGTCATTATACTCATAGGGTTATCTCATATATGAAGGCTCAGCGTATGGTTGATAAGGGATGTTTGGCCTATTTGGTGTTTGTTCGTAATTCTAGTGTCGAGGTTTCTTCTATGGATTCCATGACTATTGTTCGTGAGTTTCCTAAGGTATTTCCTTCAGACCTTCCGGGTATGCCACCCGATAGGGATATTTACATCTGCATTGATCTGGCTCCTGGCACTCAGCCCATTTCTATTCTGTCGTATCGTATGGCCCTGCCTGAGTTGAAAAAATTGAAGGAGCAGTTGCAAGACTTGCTTGGTAAGGGTTTTATTAAACCTAGTGTCTCACCTTGGGGTACGCCGGTGTTGTTTGTTAAAAACAAGGACAGATTAATGAGGATGTGCATAGACTATCGATAGTTGAACAAGGTCACAATCAAGAATAAGTATCCATTGCCGAGGATTGATGATTTTTTTGATTAGATTCAGGGTGCTATGGTATTTTCGAAGATTGACTTGAGATTTTACTACCATCAGTTGAGGATTAGGGCATCCGATGTCCCTAAGACAACTTTTCGCACTCGGTACGGGAATTATGAGTTCTTAGTGATGTCATTCGGGTTGACAAATGCCCCAACAACTTTCATGGATTTGATGAACTAGGTGTTCAAGCCTTACTTGTATTCATTCATGATAGTCTTGATTGATGATATTTTGATATATTCCTGCAGCTGGGAGGAGCATGAGCAACATCTAAGAGTTGTTCTTCAGACTTTGAGAGATAGTCAATTGTATGATAAGTTTTCAAATGCGAGTTCTGGTTGAGTTCAGTTGCATTCCATGTCGTATCAGCAGATGGTATTCAGGTGGATCCAAAGAAGATAGAGGTAGTCAAGGACTGGCCTAGACCCGCATCAACTACAGAAATTCGGAGTTTCTTGGGTTTGGCAAGCTATTGTCGTCGGTTTGTGGAGGGGTTTTCATGTATTGCATCCCCGATGACCAGGTTGACCCAAAAGGTTGCCCATTTCAGGTGGTCGGACGAGTGTGAGCCGAGCTTTCAGAATCTCAAGATAACTTTGACTACGGCGCCGGTGTTGGTTTTGCCCATAGGTTTAGGGTCATATATAGTTTATTGTGACGCATCTCGTATTGGACTTGGTGCGGTGTTGATGCAGGATGGCAAGGTCATTGCTTATGCTTCGCGACAGTTGAAGATTCATGAGAAGAATTATCCATTTCATAATTTGGAGTTAGCAGCCATTGTCCATGCACTGAAGATTTGGAGGCACTATTTATATGGCGTGTCATGTGAGGTGTTCCCGAATCACATGAGTCTGCAGTACTTGTTCAAGAAGAAGGAGCTAAATTTGAGGCAGAGAAGGTGGTTGGATCTATTGAAAGATTATAATATCACCATCTTATATTATTCGGGAAAGGCCAATGTGGTGGCCGATGCTCTGAATAGAAAGTCAGTCAGTATGGGTAGTCTTGCGTATATTCTGGTAAGTGAGAGACCGCTTGCTTTGGATGTTCAGGCTTTGTCCAATCAGCTCGTGAGGTTGGATGTTTCTGAGCCCAGCCGTGTGTTAGCTTGTACGATCACTCATTCTTCATTATTTGAGCATATCAGAGATGGACATTATGATGATCCACATTTGTGTGTCCTTAGGGACACGGTGCGGCATGGTGCTTCCAAGCAGGTTACAGTTGGAGATGATTGAGTTTTGAGGATGCAGGATCGTATTTGTGTGCCTAATGTAGTTGGACTTTGAGAGTTGATTCTAGAAGAGGCCCATAGTTCCTGGTATTCCATTCATCCGGGGCGCTGCTAAGATGTATCAGGACTTGCGACAACATTATTGGTGAAGGAGGATGAAGTAGGATATTATTGCATATGTGGCTCGGTGTTTGAATTATCAGTAGGTAATGTACGAGCATCAGAGACCTGGTGGTTTGTTCTAGAAGATTGAGATTCCTAAGTGGACGTGGAAGCGTATCACTATGGACTTTGTTGTTGGACTCCAAAGGACTCAGCGGAAGTTCGATGCAGTGTGGGTTATTGTCGATAAGCTAACCAAGTCCATACATTTCATTCCTGTGGCAGTTTCCTATTCTTCTGAGAGGTTAGTCGAGATCTATATCCGAGAGATTGTTCGTCTTTATGGTATGCCCATGTCTATCATTTCGGACAAGGTACATAGTTTACCTCATATTTTTGGAGGGCAGTTTAGCGTGAGTTGGGCATACGAGTCGAGTTGAGCACAACATTTCATCCTCAAACGGACGGGCAGTCCGAATGTACTATTTAGATTTTGGATGATATTGCTCCGAGCCTGTGTTATTGACTTTGAAGGCTTGTGGTATCAGTTCTTGCCTTTAGCGGAGTTTTCCTACAACAACAGCTACCAGTCGAGCATCTAGATGGCTCCTTATGAGGCTTTATATGGTAGGCGGTATCGGTCGCCGGTGGGTGGTTTGAGCCGGGAGAGGCTTGGTTATTGGGTACAGAGCTAGTACAACTTAGTCTAGGCAAAAGAGTTATGCCGACCATAAGGTTCGTGATATGGCATTCATGGCCGGCGAGCGGGTGATACTTCAAGTGTCGCCTATGAAGGGTGTGATGAGATTTGGAAAGAAGGGAAAGCTAAGCCCTAGATTCATTGGCCCATTTGAGATTCTTGATCGAGTGGGAGAGGTGGCTTATAGACTTGTATTGCTGCCGATTTTATCTGTCGTGCATCTAGTGTTTCATGCGTCCATGCTTCTAAAGTATCACGGCAATCCATCCCACATGTTAGACTTTAGCATTGTCCAGTTGCACAAGGACTTGTCCTATGAGGAGGAGCCAATAGCTATTCTGGACTGGCAGGTTCGTTAGTTGAGATCGAAAGTTTTCCTTCAGTTCGTGTTCAGTGGAGGGGTCATCCTGTTGAGGTAGAGACCTGGGATTTCGAGTCCGATATGCGGAGCCGATATACCCATCTTTTCTCCGACTCAGGTATTTTTCTTATGTCCGTTCGAGTACGAACGATTGTTTTAGAGGTGGAGAATGTGATGGCCTTTGGGTCATCACTCGTTTTGAAAGTAAATTCTGTGTTCTAAGGCCTTAAAACCCTCTTTTTGTCTCACCTCGATTTGCGTACATAGTCCGGGCACATTTCCGGAAAGCTTTTATGTGAAATCTAAGTAAAATAATGAAATTAACTTTTAAAAATTGATAAAAGTTGACTTGGGTCAACATTCTTGGTAAACATACTCGGATCCATGATCCGACGATCTCGTAGGGTCCATAGTAAAATATGGGACTTGGGCGTATGCCCGGAATTGAATTCCGAAGCCCCAAGCCCGAGAAATAAATTTTTGAAAGAAATTGTTTAACTGAAATTATATGAGTGTTTAGAAATGTAAAGATGTTTGAAATTGATGGTATCTGGCCTGTATTTTGGTTCCTGAGCCCGGAACATGTCTTATATAATAAGTAAGTTGAATCTGTGAAGTTTTGTAAAAATCGGAGTTCGTTTGTTATAAATCAGGCCTTTATTTGAGAAAATGGAAATTTTGATTTTCTTGAGTGATTTCATGGATTTGAGGTTTAATTCATAGTTGTTGATCTTATTTTGATGACTTGATCGCACGACAAGTTCGTATAATGTTTTTGGACTTGCGTGCATCTTCGATTTGGAGCCCCGAGGGCTCGGGTGAGTTTTGGATAGGCCAGGAAGTGAATTTGGACTTAGGAAAACTGCTGGTGTGTTGCAGGTATGAAGGCTTCACAATTGCGAAGCCTGGCTCGCAAATGCGAGCTCGCATTTGCAAAAAAACATCGCAATTGCGAAGAGGGCTGGACAGGGAGACCTTCGTATTTGCGAGGCTCAATGTCGCAAATGCGACCATAACAGGTACCACAATTGCGAACGTTTGTTCGCATTTGCGAAAGAAGCAAAGGCAGGCCTACCTTCGCATTTGCAAAGCCTAGGCTACATTTGTGAACCTTACTTCACAAATGCGATATTTGCACCTATGCAAATTATAACTTAGACGAAATTTCTTCATTTTTCAAACCCTCTCAAACCCTAAGCTCTCTTGGGCGATTTTTCAAAGAAAAGCTCTTCTCCAAATCAATTGTAAGTCATTTCTAACTCATTTTTTCAGTTTATAACATCGTTTTACATGATTGCAATTCAAAATCAAGGGTTTTCATGGGAATTAGGTGTTTTTGGGTAGAACTTAGGATTTTCAATTTTTGGGGATTTGGACCTCGATTTGAGGTCCGATTTCAAAACAAATTATATACTTGAGTTCGTGGGGGAATTGGTGATCGGGTTTTGGTTCGAATCTCGGGTTTTGACCATGTGGGCTCGGGGCCGATTTTTGACTTTTGGGAAAGTCATTAGAAAACCTATTTTCATGCATTAGAATTGATTCATTTAGCATTTGTTGATATTGATAAGTAAATTGTGACTAGATACAAGGGAATTGGTGGTGGAATCAAGAGGCAAAGCAATAGTTGAGGCTTGATTGTGTTCGAGGCATTGAGGTAAGTGTTTGGTCTAACCTTAGTTTGAGGGAATATGAGTCTTGGTCTTATTTGCTATGTGTTAATTGTTGAGTACGACATATAGGTGGGGTGACGAGTATCTAACATTGGTGTCAATCATTCCCGTGAGTCTTATACTATGATTATGTGACTCCGTTTGCATTGTCCATGTTTAATATGATGATTTCTAATGTTGAACAAGGCTTATGGAAGTATTCTTGGTAATTGAACATTGTAGAGCATTGGCTCAAGTTGAGAATTGAGTTGTGAAGTAATTGTGGAAAAGAGAAGAGGTTTATGATATTGTCTCCCTTGTCGGGATTTTATTGCTTTTGATATTATTTCCTTTGACGGGATGTTATTGCTCATAATATTGTTTCCCTTGTTGGGATATTGTTGTTACACTATTGTTCCCTTGCCGAGATTCTATTGTGATTTTATTGATTCCCTTGCCCGAATTGCTTTGTGATTGTTGCTTGGGTAAGGAAGAATGTAAAAGCATGAAGGGTGATGCCGTGCGTGATATTTCTGAGTGAGTATTAATGCAAAAAGGGTGATTTCGTGCCGATATTGTGATTTTTAATGCACGAAGGGCGATGTCGTGCCGCACGATGTATAATGTTGTGTCGCACGATGTACAATATCGTGCCGCACGATGTACAATGTCGTGTCACACGATGTACAATGTCGTGCCTTGATATGAGTGACAATACACGAAGGATAATTCATTGCCATGATTATGTGAGGTAAAAGCACGAAGGGTGATGCCATGCCGAATATATTGATTCTTATGGTGAGAACGAGAGTAAAATCACAAAGGGTTATGCCGTGCACTTGTCATTGATTTCCTTATTCTTTCTTGTGGTTGAACTTTGGCGTACTGTAGGCTACTTTACTGAATTTCTGTTTGTACATGATATTTCCCGAGCATGTTTCCCCTTCCCATCTTTAACTGCTAGTTTCTATCGTTATTACTTGCTATATATGATATAACTGCACATGTTTATTTGGTAGTCATGTCCTAGCCTCGTCACTACTTCGCCGAGGTTAAGCTCAACACTTACCAGCATATGGGGTCGGTTGTGTTGATACTACACTCTGCACTATGTGCAGATCCCGGTGCTGGAGCTTTTGGACCACAGTGAGGTTGCTGCCTTCAGTCCAGTGGTGGACCCCCAAGGTAGTCCTGCAAGCGTCCGCTGGCCTTGGCGTCTCCTTCTATCTTTCTATTCTATTTCTTTTATGTATTTCAGAGACAGATTTGTATTTATCTTTCAGACCACTGTTTGTAGAATTCGTAGATAGTACGTGACATTGTGACACCAATTCTAGGTAGAGTTGTATTTTGGATTTTCGTGTTGGTATTTGGTTAAACTATTAGATTTTGTCTTCCGCATTCCTTTTATTATTATTGTTATTTTTGCTGTTGATTGCCAATTAAATTGAATTGTTAAGAGGTTAAGAAAAAGGGTAATAATTCTGTAATATTCGGCTTGCCTAGCTTCCATGAGTAGGCGACATCACGACTCCCGATGGTGGGAAATTCGGGTCGTGACAAGTAGAGAGGTCAGCTGATCATGGCAGCTATGTGGGAGTCTGAGTCCAATATGCAAAGTGGATACCAATACCTTTTTACCAGTCTAAGTACTTTTCTATGTCCGTCCGACGATAAACGTTTATTTTAGAGGTGGAGAATGTGATGACCTGATAGGTAATTTTTTTAGATTTAGCCTCTATTGTCGTATTTCGAGACCTCGATTAGCTTCTATTAGCATTTCTTTATTTGTGTGCGCAGCCTGTGTCTTATTCCGGAAAATCTTTATGTGAAAAATTGAAGAAAATGTGATTTTTGCCTTTAAAATGACTTGAGTTGACTACGAACAATATTTTGTGTAAACAGGCACGGATCTATATTTTGACGGTCCCAGTGAGTCTGTATCATGATTTGGAACTTGGGCATATGCTTGAAATTTAATTTGGAAGTCTCTAACTTGTTTTGACTAATTTTGCCGAAACCTAGCATTTTGAAAATTGGAAATTACTAAGTTTGACCGAGAGTTGACTTTTTAGCTAACGGGGTTCGAATTTTGATGTTAAAACTTAGAATAGTTTTGTATTTCTATTTGAAATCCGTATGCAAAATTTGGATTGATTTGACATGATTCGGACGCTTAATCGTGATTCTAGTGTTCTTGAGTTTTACCTTGAATCATCATTTATTTTGAGGATTGATTCGTAGATATAGGTGTTATTTTGGTGATTTGTCTGTGCGAGCAAGTCCGTATGTTATTATTATACTTGTGTGCATGTTTGGTTTGGAGCTCGAAGGCTCAGGTGAGTTTCGGATATGCTACGAATCGATTTTGGACATTTGAGATAGATGATGCCTTCTCTACTGCTGGTGTGGTCTGCACATCTCGCATTTGCAAGGTTTGGCTTGCAATTATGAGCCTCATTTTTGTGAATTTGCGAGCATGGGCTGGATCGGGTAGACTCACATTTGCAAGGATAAAGTTCGCATTTGCGAATGAACAGTGGTCGCTTTTGTGATGAAAGAGTCACATTTGCGATGAAACAATCGCATTTGCAACTCAGTTTGTTCCTGGACAACCTTCGCATTTGTGAAGTATTGGTCCGTATTTGCGAAAGCTGGGATTTCGTATTTATGACTCCTGGGGATCTAAGACAGTTTCGCATTTGCGACCTTTGTTTTGCAAATGCAGTATTCACAATTACGAACAAAACGTCGCAATTGCAACATCCCCAACTGGGTAAAAGAGGGGGGGAAATAGGACTTAGCTCATTTCTAACATCTCTCAACCCTAGACACATTAGAGGCGATTTTCCAAGATACATTTCTTCCTAAAATCATTGGTAAGTGACTTTAATCCATTTCAATTACCAATTACATTTCATGAGATTTCAATATCAAATTTAGGATTTTCATAGTAACAATTAGGAATTTGGGTAGAATTAGGGATTTTTATAAAATTGAGATTTAGACCTCGAATTGGGATCAGATTTCTAAACAAATCACATAACCGGGCTAGGAGGTGAATGGTTAATCGGATTTTGGTCAGAATCTCGATCTTGACCAAGCTGGTCCGAGTTGACTTTTGGTGAGTTTTTTCAAATATGATCTAAATTGAACCTCTTTCATTGTGGGTAGTGATCACGCCCAACTATGCCTTCTAAAAAGGACAATGCGGTTGTTGCAAATATAATCCGGTTTACAAGTCCGGAGTCGAATCCCACAGAGAATTAACCTATCAATTACCTTTGTCAGAATCACTAAATTATTTATAATCAATTTCCCCAAACTTTGTAAATAGTAGTTGATGGTTTTTCTACTAACTAAGATTGAAAGTAAATAAATAAAAGTTGTAAACTAAATATGCTTGGGTTGAAAACAATAATGAGAAGGTTCTAAGGTAGTGATTTCCCCTATTGATGGAATCCCTTCCGGTTATGTTTCATATAGATTCACCAAAATATCACTATCAATCATGAGCACTCTTTTTACCGTAAATCTCTCCCGAGTAATTGCGATAATTTACTAGATGCACTCTTCCGAGCTATGCTACCTGACTTTATTTATTACAACTCACTTTAGATCACACCTAAGGCTTCATTATCCCTAATCCCGCCTTTAAACCCGTAGTTATAGATCCCTCTTATACTTTGGGAGTGGTGTTGTTCAACAATTACCTAAATATGCACTCTCTCCCAAGTTATACACACTAAATAGGCACATCTAATTTAGGATCCTGTCAATTAACTACAATAAACACGTAATTGAACAAATAGAGATTAACCTGTCACGACCCAAAATCCACCAAGGGTCGTGGTGGCGCCGGACACCTCTGTCAGGCCAGCCATCTAACTCATCAATTAATTCTTCTTTTAATACTTTTGAAAATCTAAGGTTTTTCCTTCCATTTTTATAAATAAAAGTTCACATCTTGAATTCAAATTTAAATAATAACGATTAGAACAATTCCGTTGACAACCATCCCAGAAACCCGGTGTCACCAGTACATGAGCAACTACTGATAAGAGAAATAAAATACAATATTCGTCTGGAATACAATGGACGGAAAGTAAATACAGTACACTGGAAGGGACTACCCTGGATGCGGTCGCCTCGAATGATGCAGCTCACCTAGTCCCAGCGTCATCCATGCTGCTATGCCTAATAAAGGTATATATACCTGTGCAACAAAAATGCACAAAAGTGTAGTATGAGTATGTAATCAACGTGTACTCAGTGAGTGTCTCGCCTAATCCTGAAGGGGTATAGACGAGATGGTCAACTCTGACACTCTCTATAGTCCAATGACTATTTATCCTCAATATACATATTAAACAGTGGATTTATTTTATAACATGATTTTTAATCCAAGTAGAGGAAACAAGTAAACATATAATTATTTCACAGGAAGTTTCCAAAATTTCTATTTATTATCAGCAAATTAATCTCGAGGCAGGGTGAGACAGTAGCAACTTTAATAAGTTCAAGACAACAGTACAACCATGTGCAAATCATGTTGAGGTCGACGGCCCGCTCCAACAGAAATGTAAATTGTGCACTGCCGAGGGTCGAGCGACCCGTACCATAGATGCACCTATTTAATCTGCCGAGGTGTTCGGCCCGTTCCAAAATAAACATACGCAGACAGACAATCAGTCAAGAAGTCAAGAAGCAAATATCCAAGAAAAAGCCAATCCTCTTTAATAATTTGAGAAGACAAAGCTTAAGTCTTTTTAAAAATCCGTTTATTAATTTAATATGATTTAAGCATTTCAAGCCATCAACGGTTCACAATTAATCCAAGTATAACATGCTTTTGGATCCTAGACTACCAGTACAGTAGCATAATAGTAGCTACGCACGGACTCTCGTCACCTCGTGCGTACGTAGCCCCCACAATTAGGAGCACACAATCATTCACTTCACCTATGGGGTAAATTCCCCCTCACAAGATTAGAAAGGAGACTCACCTCG
>MU717014.1:0-16773 GCA_026770625.1 Nicotiana glauca | reverse complement strand
GGGGGGGGGGGGGGGGGGGGGGGGGGGGGTTATTAGACGAGGGGTTAATTTAGGCTACTATTAAACAGGTGAAGAATAAAAACGAAAAAAAGAAAACTAAAATAAATAATAAAAAAAATGCCGAAAATTTACGGGCGGGGCGCGAACTAATGCGCTAACTCGCGCGTCGTTCGTGTGGCTCAGGCAGTGTAGTGCGCGAACTAACGCGCGAGCTCGCGCGTCCCTTCGCGCGCTATTGAGCTGGTTAGGAAGAATGTTTGCCCAGTTGCACGAAGTCGCGCTCCTGGGCACTCATTTGTGTACTTTTTCACCTGTGTTGCTCTTGGTCGATGGTCTTTTCACCCTCCCTTGGCATTTGTTAGTATGTTAAAACTCAAAATCAAGCACTACTACCATCGTTGGGTTGCATCCCAACCAGTGCCTTATTTAACATCATGGCACGACTCTCTGAAGTTACATAGTACACTTACAACAAATTTGTGGGTTGCCTCCCACGCAGCGCCTGATTTAACGTCGCGGCACGACGCACGTGAGCACATTTAAGGCTCGCTCGACCTCTGAGGTTCAGTCAGGTGGATCTCAGACCCTCCCTTTGGTTCGTTCATGCCCACATATAGTTTTAATCTCTGCCCATTGACTCTAAATGTACGAGAGTCTTTCTCAGCGGCGATCTCTACAGCACCTGAAGGAAATACTTCAACCACTCAAAACGGTCCCGACCATCTTGACTTAAGCTTACCAGGGAACATCCGCAATCTTGAGTTATAGAGCAATACCATGTCCCCGAGTTTGAAACGTCACTCAACAATGTTCTGGTCATGTAACCTCTTCATTCTTTGCTTGTACAATCTTGTGCTCTCAAAAGCAAGATGTCTGAAATCGTCAAGCTCATGCAACTCAGTGATTCTAGTTGTTCCTGCAGCTTCAATATCTAAGTTCAACTGCTTCAATGCCCACCACACTTTATGTTCAAGTTCCACTGGCAGGTGACAGGCCTTTCCAAATACCAACTTATACAGTGACATACCAATTGGTGTTTTAAATGCGGTCCTGTAGGCCCAGAGTGCATCATCTAGTTTCCTCGCCCAATCAGTTCTTGTGGCGTTCACAGTCTTGGTCAACATACTCTTGATCTCTTTGTTGGACACTTCCACCTGCCCACTAGTTTGCGGGTGATATGGAGTAGCCACCTTGTGGCACACGTCATACTTAGCAAGCAACTTTTCGAAGGATCTATTACAGAAGTGAGTGCCTCCATCACTGATAATCGCTCGTGGTGTCCCAAATCGGGTGAATATGTTCTCCTTCAGGAATCCCACCACTACTCTTGGATCATTAGTGGGTAACGCAGTAGCTTCTACCCACTTGGACACGTAGTCCAAAGCAACCAGTATGTATTTATTGCCAACTAATATGATGAAGGGGCCCATGAAGTCAATCCCCCAAACATCAAACACGTCCACCTCTTGAATCAGGTTCATGGGCATCTCGTGGCGACGAGAAATGTTCCCGGTCCACTGACATTCATTGCAGCCCTTCACCCATAGGTGCGCGTCTCTAAACACTATTGGCCAAAAGAATCCGGCCTCAAGCACTTTCGCAAATGTCCTGACCCCTCCAAAATGTCCTCCATATGCCGATGCGTGACAAGCCTACAAAATAGAAGATTGTTCTATCTCGGGGACACACCTTTGGATCATATTATCAACACATATTCTAAACCGATAAGGCTCGTCCCAATAATACATGCGGCTATCGCGATAAAACATTTTTCTTTGGACAGATGAAAGGTCATGAGGAACTATACCACTGGCCAGGTAATTAGCAAAGTCTGCATACCATGACGCTTCCTGAAGATTAGTAGCGAGCAGCTACTCGTTTGGAAAGGTTTTCAGGATCTCTTCAACCTCGATTGCCTTTTCAACTCCTTCAAGTCGTGATTGATGATCGGTGACTTGATTTTCTGTTCCCTTACGATCACGAATTTCGAGGATGAATTCTTGCAATAGCAGCACCCAACAAATCAGGAGCGGCTTAGACTTCTTTTTCTCAATTAGGTACCTGAGAGCTGCATGGTCAGTATATACGATTACCTTAGAACCAATCAGATATGATCGGAACTTGTCGAAAGCAAATACCCCGGCCAACATCTCCTTCTCATTCATAGTGTAATTCAGTTGGGCTCCACTCAGCATTCTACTAGCATAGTATATTGGATGCATCGGCTTGTCCTTTCGCTGTCCCAGCACTGCCCCCACTGCGTAGTCACTAGTATCACACATAAGTTCGAACGGTTGCTCCCAGTCGGGGGAAACTATGATAGGTGATGTGACTAGCCTTTTTTTCAGCTCCTCAAATGCTACCCTGCAATCATCAGAAAACAAGAAAGGGTGATCTTTTTCTAACAACTTACAGAGAGTGTTGGCGATCTTTGAGAAGTCCTTTATGAATCGCCGATAGAAACCGGCATGCCCGAGAAAGCTTCTGATTGCTTTGACTGAAGTTGGAGGGGGAAGCTTTGCTATCACATCTACCTTAGCACGATCCACCTCAATTCCTTTGCTTGACACCCGGTGTCCCAAGACTATGCCCTCTTGCACCATAAAATGGCATTTCTCCCAATTCAAAACTAGATTAGTCTCGATACACCGCTTCAGCACTCGAGTCAGATTTATCAGGAACTCATCAAATGAGTTCCCCGCCACTAAGAAGTCATCCATGAACACCTCTATTATATCCTCTACCATGTCAATAAATATGTCCATCATGCACCGTTGAAATGTGGCGGGTGCGTTGCATAGGCCAAAGGGCATCCTTCGAAAGGCATAAATGCCATATGGACAAGTGAAAGAGGTCTACTCTCTGTCCTCCGGTGCAATGGAGATCTGATTGTACCCGGAGTACCCATCCAGAAAACAAAAATGTGACCTCCCTGCCAATCTGTCTAACATCTGATCAATGAAGGGAAGTGGGAAGTGGTCTTTCCGGGTGGCTAGATTTAACTTTCGATAGTCCATGCAAATTCTCCAGCCCGTGACGATTTTTGTAGAGATCAATTCATTCTTTTCATTCTTAACTACCGTCATGCCACCCTTTTTAGGAGCACATTGAAATGGGATAACCCAGCTGCTGTCAGAGATTGGGAAAATGATTCCCGCATCTAACCACTTGATTACTTCTTTCTTCACCACTTCCTTCATATTGGGGTTCAGCCTTCTTTGGTGTTCCCTGGAAGGTTTGTGTCCCTCTTCCAGTAGAATTTTATGCATACAGTAGGCGGGACTGATCCCCTTTATGTCTCATGGTCCACCCAACGGCAGTCTTGCATTCCTTAAGTACCTGCAATAGTTGTTGAGCCTGCACATCTAACAAACTAGATGAGATAATAACAGGTAATATAGAGTTAGGTCCAAGAAATTCATACCTGAGATGGGCGGGCAATGGCTTTAGTTCCAGCTTTGGTGGTTCTTCGATAGATGGCTTGGCTGGAGGAGTTTCTCGATTTTCCAAGTGCAAGGGCTCAAACTCTAGGAGTCTATCCCAGAACCCTCTACCCTCTAACGCCAACACCCATTCTGCCAACTCCTCTCCATTTACCTCATCCAAATTCATTAGACATTCAGAAAGGGGGTCCTCAATAGTCAGTCTTTCATCATCAGACTCTACAATTACATCCACGACATCAATAAGAGAGCAATTGGCGAATTCACTTGGTCGCCTCATAGATTTCTGCACATTGAATATTATTTCTTCATCGTTTAGTCTCATCTTGTACTGCCCAGTCTCACAATCAATTAGAGCTCTCCCAGTGGCCAGGAATGGTCTTCCCAAAATTATGGGAATCTCTTTATCCACCTTACAGTCTAGGATCACAAAATCTGCAGGGAACATAAATTTCCCTACTTGAATCAACACATCGTCTAGGATTCCAGAGGGTCGTTTCACATTCATGGCAGCAAGCTGCAACAACATAGAGGTGGGTCTAGCTCTTCCAATGCCCAACCTCTTATAAATTGCTAGGGACATAAGATTGATGTTAGCCCCTAGATCACACAGTGCCTTAGCAAAGGCAAAATTACCAATAGTGCATGGAATTGTAAAGCTCCCTGGATCAGACAGCTTTTCCGCAATTGGTCTAGTCACCACTGCACTACAGGTCTGAGTAAGAGTAACTGTGGCCAAGTCTTGAAAATCAAACTTTTGGGACATCAAGTCCTTCATCATTTTTGCATACCCAGGCATCTCCTTTAAAACTTCAATCAATGGTATATTTACCTGGATTTGCTTCAACAAGTCAAAGAACTTCTTGTATTGCTCCTCCTTTTTGTACTTAGCCAATTTCTAGGGAAGGGTGCAGGGGGTCTCTTCTTCCCAATCACTTGGGACTGATCTTTCTCAACTGCTACATCAACCACTGGCTCCTGGACAGTTTCAGCTTCCTTCTCGTTCTCATTCTGAATGCTATTTTCTTCTTGAGCAGGCTACACTGTCACCTCTGTCAGTTTCGTTGATTCATCCAGCTCGATGGGCACTGGTATGAGTGTCTCATCCTGTCTAGCTTCTCAATCCCTTTCTTGCTCTTCATCCAGATCTCTGCCATTACATAGACTCACCGCCATCAGCTGTTTCGGTCCCTGATCTTTTGGATTTATCTGAGTGTCTGTAGGTAGTGTCCCATGAGGATGATTGTTTAGAGACATCAAAATCTGGCCCACCTGTACCTCAATATTTTTGATTGCTGCATCATGTGCATCGACTATCTCATTGATTTTTGCATTAGACCCAATAACCTGCTGCATCATTACTTCAAGTCTAGCAAACCCATCTTTCTGCCTTCCACCATACTGCTGCTGAGGTGGGTGGTACCCTTGCTGCTGATTCTGATTATTGTATCCCTGTGGTCGTGGGTAAGGTGCCATATTGTTGGGGGGTCTCATGCCTCCCATGTTCCCGGTGTTGAACTGTGGTTGTGCTGGCCTGTACTGCTAATTTTGTTGACCCCAATTCTGACCACCCTGTCTTTGGCCGCCATAATTAGACACATAGTTCATGTCTTCAGGGTAGTGATGATGATCGTGTTCTGCATTCCATTGATTACCATCTGGATGACTAATGCAAGATGCGCATAAGCCCCCATTAGTAGTATCAACAATATGTACCTGTTGTTTCTTCCCTGACTCTTCCACCTTTTTGGTAAGTATGCTCATCTGTGCCAACAAGGTCGCCATATTTTCAGCCATAGAATTAGATGGATCTAAAGGTACTGAGTGCACCACTGGAGTGATAGGTGCACCTCTGGTTATCCAGCCCGAATTATGTGCCATCTTGTCAAGCAGACTCTGGCCCTCTCTCCATGTTTTGCTCAAGAATGCCCCACCAACTAAAGCATAAATAATATTATTTATGCTATCTGACAATCCCATATAGAATAGCTACCCCAATATTAGATCTGGAACACCATGGTGTGGACATTTGACCAGCATCCCTTTAAAATGCTCCCATGTTTCATGCAAAGTCTCTGTCGGTCTCTGTTTAAAATTCAAAATCTTATCAATTTGTTGAGCAGTGTTTTTGGGTGGGTGGAACTTGTTGTGAAATTGCTTGACTAGTTCATCCCACGTTGCTATAGAATTTATGGGGAGTGAATTCAGCCAAGTCTGGGCAACTCCTGTCACTGAGAATGGAAACAATAACAGTTTGATTGCTTCCGGAGTCACAATGGGTTGCCTTTGGATTTTGCAGATAGACAGGAAATTCTTTAAGTGCTGCTGAGGATCTTCAACTTGTGACCCCGAAAATAGTCCCTTATTCTGCAACAAGTGCAGCATGTTATTCGTGATTTGGAATGACTCAGTCTGTATCTGCGGGACTACTATCACTGTAGATAGATTCTTAGTTGTGGGTTTTGCCCAGTCATAGAGAGCAGCCTCAGGCACTGGCGCTATTGGTGCTGCTAGATTTTCTTGGTTATCTCCCATGATTGTTTTTAATTGTACAGTTGTTAGTTGTTGTTTGTTTTGTCGGTTGGCCCGATTCAAAGCCCTGAAACATTCCTCGGGATCTAATAATGCTTATAATACTTCACCAGATCTCGATGGGTTTCTAGGCATGCACTTGTGCAACCAAGTCAACAAACGTTAAAATTTCAATGTAA
The DNA here is from genome assembly GCA_026770625.1 of Nicotiana glauca. NCBI lineage: Eukaryota > Viridiplantae > Streptophyta > Magnoliopsida > Solanales > Solanaceae > Nicotiana > Nicotiana glauca. The sequence continues at coordinate 10,619 of MU717014.1, read as the reverse complement.
AAATTGGGTATAGAGAAAACTGACTACACTAAGAATTTTTGTACTTCTTTCAATTGTAATTGATAACACCGTTAATTCCCCGGCAACGACGCCAAAATTTGATCACTCCCAACTATGTCTTCTAAAAAGGACAATGCGGTCATTGCAAATATAATCCGATTTACAAGTACGGAGTCAAATCCCACAGAGAATTAACCTATCAATTACCTTTGTCGGAATCACTAAATCCTTTATAATCAATTTCCCCAAACTTTATAAACAATAGTTGATGGTATTTCTACTAACTAAGATTGAAAGTAAATAAATAACAGTTGTAAACTAAATATGCTTGGGTTGAAAACAATAATGAGAAGGTTCTAAGGTAGTGATTTCCCCTATTGATGGAATTCCTTCCGGTTATGTTTCATATAGATTCACCAAAATATCTCTATTAATCATGAGCACTCTTTTTACCGTAAATCTCTCCAGAGTAATTGCGATAATTTACTAGACGCACTCTTTCGAGATACGCTAGCTGACTTTGTTTATGATACCTCACTTTAGATCACACCCAAGACTTCGTTATCCCTAATCCCGCCTTTAAACCTATAGTTATAGATCCCTCTTATACTTTGGGAGTGGTGTTGTTCAACAATTACCTAAATATTTCACTCTCTCCCGAGTTATGCATACTAAATAGGCACAGCTAATTAAGGATCCTGTCAATTAACTACAATAAATATGTAATTGAACAAATAGAGATTAACCGGCAAACTATATGAACATAATCAAGAAGTTCATCCTTCAATAGGTTCCATCAAACCTTAGACTAAAGTATTTAGTTACTCATAACAACTTGAAGATAAAATACAAAAAAATTCATCATGTAAAATTGCAAGAAAAAGAAGAAATAAAGAACTATGATGTTTTGGGTGATCTCTCACACTTGTGTTTCTTATCAAAGTACTCTCAAAAGTAAGTTTTACCCTATGAAAACCTTTTTTCTTTAACCTTGGGCGAGCTTGACTTTATATAGGTTAAGTGGGTTTCTCTCCAGATTTCCAATTTTGCCCCTGAATAACTCTTTTCCGGACTGGGACACGAGAGAGCTCACGCATTACTTCGTGTGGCCTTCGCATGTTTGCTCCAACATTCTGCCTCAGTCCTCCTAACACGCGCGAGCTCACGCATGATTTTGCGCGTCTGCTCGCTCACCTGGACCCGTATTTCTTCCATTTCTTTGTCTCGTCCTTGCGCGCACTCAGCTCCGAGGGGTTGTTCTTGCTCATAAATCATTCCAATAGCCTCTTGAAAGCGTCATATAAGCTCCTCATCCTGCAATGTATACAAATCACAATTATAGCCTATTTTTCATCAATTAACCATATTATTACGTTAGAATATAATCAAGCGGACGCATAAACAATAGCTAAATCACCTAGATTTCGCCTATTATCAGGTAGTTTCTAAAGCTTATTTTGAATCATTTGGTCAATAATTTTCTATATTTGGTTGGTTTTGAGTCTTATTCAAAAGGCAAGGTCGTGGTTGGTTGATTGCCTAAGTTGTGGAGTAAGGTAAGTGTTGGACTAACCTTGATTTGAGGAAATTATAGACCCTTGAACTTCATGTTATGTGTATTATGTGTGTAACAACGTATATGCAAGGTGATGAGTATATATGTGTTATGTTACTTGCTTCCATGCTCTCGTTACTTCATTGTATATCTTGTTACACGTCTTAATTGCTACATACTTATTTGACTTTCATGCCATAATTGTTACTTGCCATTTAGCTATACTTGTATTAAATTTTTCGTCCCTTCCATAATTCCATTCTTAATTGTTACTTGTCTCTAATTGCTTTTTCTTGCATATATAAATTGTCTTATGTCTTGTTTGTCTTATAATTTCATAACATTTGTTGCCTTCAATTAAGTAATTTCATTTGTATGAGTCGTTAAAGGGATAGATACCGTGAAGTTCGTAAAGTTGAGACATCCGAGTTATTCAAGGTTCTTTGATTATCATGCCATTCACAATTACTTCGTACAATTACTCTCTTGATGTAGAACTTCTTGTAAATTTTGGTTGTTGAATTTCTATTGTGGATTGAAATTGTTTGGGGAGCGGGTTGCACACTGCAATAGAAATTTGAAATGAAATGAATTGAAATGGCAGAATAAGGATGGATTATGATATTAACATATAATGATATGGTGGGATCGAGTTCCACGCCGCAACGGACTATATAAATTTATATTTGTTTGTACTGTTGGATTTGCCTCGGTATTTGAGGAGTTTATATGGCTTGTTATTTTGGGCTCTCTAGTAGTTAGATTTTGAGTTCGTTATCATGAATTAACTGCTTTATTTCCATTCATGTCTTTTATGCTATTATTATTATTATTGCGTACAACTTATTATAAGTGACCCGCCTTAGCCTCGTCACTGATTCGTCGAGGTTAGGCTCGGCACTTATAAAGTACATGGGTCAGTTGTACTCATACTATACTCTGCACTTCTTATGCATATATTGGAGTTGGTCCCAGCGGTATTCAGTAGACTTGATCGGATCCAACTATCAGTGGAGACTTGAGGTATAGCTGCACGACATCCGCAGCCCTGAAGTCCCCTTTTACTTCATTTTAGCTATTTATTTTGATTCAGACACTACGTTTATTTCAGACCATTATTTGTAGTATTCTAGACGATCATGTATTCGTGACACCAGTTCCGGAATTTGTATTTGTATTTCGTAACTTATTAGCTTATTGCCTTATTTCAGACTATTCAGTTTCACTATTGTCATTTAATTTGGACATTGTTAAAAATAGGTAATAGATATAACTAACGTTGGCTTTCCTAGCAAGTGAAATGTTAGGCGCAATCACGATCTCGAGGGTCGAAATTTCGGATCGTGACATAATATAGTATAATATAAATTTATAGCAACAAAAAAATTGAGCAATAAATTATATACTTATATATCTAGAAACTGAAAAGATTTTTAACAAAATTATTACTTCTTATAGTTTAACTAAGGTGCATTGAATATATATACACACGCACGCATGTATATTATCAGCGACATATCAAGTACTAAAAAGGGTTGGAATTTGAAGGTTTGAATTGTGAGATTATAGACGTTCTAGAACATGAAAACCCAAACAACATTATCTCGCTTGGATTACTTATTCAAGACGAGAATGTGAATGTTTTACTATGTACTATAAATTTTTTTAGTATTTCAACTAAATCTTAATTTTTTATATTTATTCTAGGGACTTGGAGGTTCAAGTTGTGTTGTATTTTCAACAAATAATGTGTGTACTAAAAATTCGGGCTCCGCCTCTACGTGTGTGTAAGTATTTAGTGTTTGAAACATAACTAAAAGAGCTTTACTGGGTTTTGGGTTTTCACGTTTTTTCCTTTTAGTTCAAAACAAAAAAAAATAGTTTAAAAAATTTAAAAAGAAGAGTTAAAGGACAAATAAATAACATATATACTAATTATATTTGAAGAAGAATAAAGGAAGATTAAAAGTAACGATAGTAATAGAAGCGTTCGGAACCAAAATATAGTTTTTTTTGGACTCAAATGACGGAAATGTATGGAAAAAAAAATTAGTGACTAAAATATGTATAATGCCCTTTTAAAGGGCACTATACCTTATGATGTTCTAAACGTCAATACCACACAAGAGGGGGGTGAGTTGTGTGGTACCTAATTTTCGCAATAGAAAAACCTGGTTCTTCTAGATGTACTTACTATAACTGTTTGCGGAATTAAGAGTGCATAAAATAAAGAACATAAAGATTTTTACGTGGAAAACACCTGGCTCAAAAGGCCAGGTGAAAAAACCACGACCTACTACTCAGTAGGATTTTCCCAAACTTTCACTAAAATCACTGAGCCAAAACAGCATTTGCAAACTCTTGTAAACCTAAGGATTAAACTCTAATCCCAGTGTAGCACACAGCCTCAACTGTTGCGACACCTTCAAGTTAACTCTAACTTGAATACTCAAAGTACCTAATACAATTGCTTATATGAAAGCTGAAAGGTACAATATGAAAATACCTACTACAATTGAACTAGATATAAAGAAACACAATGGAATTGGTTCTTCACTCTGGTTCATGTAGCTTCAGATTTGCACACTTGAATCACACATAAATTGCTTGCAAAATCGCCTAGCTCTTTTGCTCTCAATTTAGTTTAACTTCTGTGTATGTGCAATCACCTGTAAAAGAGAACAATCATTAGTATTTATAGAGATAGTAATCATAGTTTGATTAAAACTCGAATTGTTGATCCTTCATCCAATTCGAGTCCTAGTACAATTCAAACTCCAATCCGTATCATTGATCCGGATGTAGTTCTCTTCACATAAGGAGACTTCAACTCCTTATCCTATGCAACCTTTTTTATCAACTCAGAAGATATTATTGCTGATCCTTGAGACTTATCTTCTTCACACGTGTGTCACATGTGTAAGCATATCAACATTGTGTCTCACATGATGGACCTGGTTCATGACTGAGTTCATTTTGTCAATCTTCAAAACTTCATCTGAACTTGGGCCAACAAATTCCCCCTTTTCATGATGACAGACTCTGTGAGTTTATTGATCAGAGACCCTGTGGAACTCGGCTTAATTTTCACACTTTAAGTTAACTTATCATTAAGGACCAGGTTTAATCAGGTTATAAATATCACTTTATTTCAGAATACAAAGTAAAGCACAATATCTCTTCCCCTTTTTAGAAGTAATACAAAGTAAAGCACAATATCTCTTCCCCCTTTTGGAAGAAATACAAAGTAAAGCATAATATATCTTTCCCCTTTTGGCATCATCAAAAAGTTGCATATTATATGAATCCCAGATGTTAATTTTTACTCATGGCCACTGGGGCAACTGCAAGTGAAAACATGAGTTAGTTAATCAATAATCAACTTCACAAAAAATTTAACTATTAAGATCAGAAGTTTCATAGAACAAGAAAAAACAAAGCACATTGTCATTGATTAGGAGATGTGTGTACAAAACTAAATTGGAATACCTCGATTTATGTTTCTCAGAAAGATGAAGAATTGAAAATTTGAGTCTGAAACAAGCAACCCACAATAATAGAAGGCTTGGCTAGTATGTAGGACCAACACTCTATACTTTTTGTAGGATGGGTGGGGTCCACTCAAATTTTTTATCGAGTTAATGGGTGGGGGTGGGGGGACCGCTGAATTTTAAAAAAAAATGGGGAGGAGGGGGGGTGGAGCTTCTGTTGAACGTGGAGGATAGGAAAGGAGAGGACTACTTATTTATGTATAGCGTGATTTATAAAAGCACTATACATATAGCGCTTTTATAAACTGCGCTATACATACATGTCTTATCAGCTTCCAAGTATAATGCATTTTATAAAGGTGTTTTATATATAACACTCTTTTAAAGAGCGCTATACCTTACCGTCCAAAACAGACGTTAAAATATATCGCCCCTTTAAAAGGGCGTTATATATAGATATGTTATGAAGTTTTTTTCCCACACATTTCCATTATTTGAGTCCAAAAAAACTATATTTTGGTTCCAGACTCGTAATAGAAAAGTTTGTGTGATGGAGTCAATCAATAAAGGTATGATTTTACTAAAATATAGTGCTTATTTTTTTATGGATTACAAGATGATTTAAAAATTAAGGTTTCTTATATTTGAAGATGATATTCTTAATCAAAAAATATCCCTTAACACAAATTAAAGTTTTAGACACAGTAAATTATTTTTGCAGTCTAATTATGCTAGAACATAGTAGCTATTAGAATCTATAGAGATTGAGTCCCTTTAAAATATGTCAATTGGTTTGTAAATGCATATGCCTATTTATTTTCTTGCTAATTGCAAATGGTTATCGTATCATACATTTTCCACCTCTCGGAAGATATTGAGAAATTTTAGTTACCAACTATATGAGAATGAATACGACAATGATCTGTTGATGCTTAGGCTTCGAACTTACCTCTGTGTGTGTGTGTATATATATATATATATTTTTTTTATAGTGTAATAGATTATGTGTTCCTTTAATCTGTGTTCTTATATTATGGGGTTTTCCTTCAATTTATGTGTCTTATATTCCATATATTTCAAATTATAATTTCACTTTTTAATTATTTATTGGGTGATAAAAGCTAATTTGACATACACATGACCATGTAGAGTTATTCCTCGTGTTGCTAAAAAGACAGGACCTGAGGATGAAAGCAGAGGCGGATCCAGGATTTCAAGAGGGCTGATGCACAGTTGTGATGAAATATATCTAGAATTTACATTTAACGGGTTTAACTTTAGTCTCTTACCATGAACCCACTACACATTTAAAATTATAGGTTCAAAATTATATTCTTTTTGAATTTTAGTAATTTTTACATATATATCTATACTTCGTGCAAAAATCAAGACTGTTCAGAGTGGGATTTGAACTGCCACTTTCACTTGTAGAGATGCATCTAATAATAATTGCACCATAAGCGTCTTTGAGCATGGGTTCACACACACATATTTAAGTAATTTTGAAGAAATATAATATTATTATACATGGTTTAGGGAGAGGAGTATGGGTTCACGTGAACCCATATCCATCAACCTGGATGCGCCTCTGGATGAAAGTAGATTTTAATAAGAAGATATATTATTTAAAGACCCTTATCAAGAGAAGTAGATCGGATAATGAAGCATCAGTTATAAAGTTATTGACTATCTGAATGCACAACTCTCTAGCAACAATATCAAGAGAGTACTCAAAATCGAGGAAAATTCATTAGTTTCTAACTTTAAACGAGATATATTTACTCAAATGCATAGTTTAAATTCTTGCAATAAATTTTGGTATGAACAAGATGTTTTAATTCCCTATATGCCAGATATTACTGATATGAAACAGTTTCATAATGACAATTTATCCCCATAAAATTAGCAGGATATGTCAGCTAAGGAAAAATAAAAAAAGTTATATAACTTTTAAAACATGTGTATCGGAAAGTTGTCTTAGGAACATTTGATGCCCTAAATTTCAACTGATAGTAGCCAAATCTCAAATCAATCTTCGAAAATACTTTGGCACCATAAAGCTGATCAAATAAGTCATCAATTCTTGACAAAGGATACTTGTTCTCGTTAGTGACTTTGTTCAACTGCCGAAAATCTATACACATCCTCATCGAACCATACTTCTTCTTCACAAACAACATTGGCACCCCAGGGGAAGACACAAGGTCTAATGAATCCTTTATCAAGCAAATCCATGCAATTGCTCCTTCAGTTCCTTCAACTCACGTGGAGCCATATGGTATAGTGGAATAGAAATGGGCTAAGTGCCCGAAGCCAAGTCAATACAAAAGTCAATATCTCTATTGGGTAGCATCCCCTGACAGATCTGCAGGAAACACCTCTAGAAACTCACACACAACTATTACTAAATCCATTGAAGGAACCTCCGTTATAGAATCACAGATATAGGCCAAATATTCTAGACATCCCTTCTCGACCATATGCCGAGTCTTCATATAAGAAATAATCCTATGGTAAAATGGCCAAGAGTATCCTTCCACTCTAATCGGGGCAACCCCGACATGACTAAGGTCACGGTCTTGGGCTAATAGTCGAATATAGCATGATAAGTTAACAACCAATCCATGCCCAAAATAACATCAAAGTCCACCATATCAAGAAGCAGGAGATCTACACTAGTCTTAAGGCTCCCGATAGAAACCAAACACGAGCGATAAACACGATCTACAATAATAGAATCTCCCACAGGCGTGGACACATATACAAGATCACTCAAAAAGTCACGAGGCATAATAAGATATGAAATAAAATAGGATGACACGTAGGAATAAGTAGAGCCCAGATCAAATAAAACTGAAGCATCTCTATGGAAAACTGGAACAATACTTGTGATGAAGGCATCAAATAACTCTACCTCAGGTCTAGTTGGAAATGCATAAAAATGAGGTTATTCCCTACCTCTAGCCTCTGCCCCTCGGGCGACCTCTAGCTGGCTGGCCTCCACCTCTAAGGACTAACCCCCACATCTAGCAACCCGACCCCCGCCTTTGGATGGTTGTGCGAGCGGTGGAGCAACCGGTGCCGACATAATGACACGAGAACCCCGTTGAGGTTTGTTTCTTATCAATCTAGGGCAATACCTCCAGATGTGACCTATGCCCCACACTCAAATCACTCACTCGGCTGCTAAAGCTGAGACTAACCCTGAATTCCCTATTAGTCGTTGTAGTAACTCCGAAGCGATGGTGCACTAATAGGAGGTGAAGGTGCATTGAACGTTGGTTGCTCAGGATGAGACCCATAAGAACCACGACCACTCGAAGCACCATGGGCTACCTGAAGAGTTGACTGAATCTACCTAAGAGAATGGCCTCTACCTAAAGAATCTCTGCATCCAGATAAGGCACCACTGAAGCTACCGAAATGATGAGGCCTCTTCTCAGAAGTCGACCTTCTATCCGGACCACGAACCATCTCGATCCATCTAGCAATCTCTATAGCCCTCTAGAAAGAAATATCATCCCCATATCCTTAGCCATCTGAAGCTTGATGTCGAAAGTGAGACCATCGGTTTACCTCTTCACTATCTCTCTATTAATGAGAATCAAAATAGATGTGTAACGTGTTAGGTCCACAAATCTGGTCTCGTATTGGATGACAGTCATTCCACCCACCTGAAGGCGCTCGAACTGCCTACGCTACTCCTTCCTCATAGTGAAAGGAATTAACTTCTCTAGAAATAGCTGCAAAAATTTATCTCCGATAAGTGGAGGTAAACCAGCTAGTATGCTCCACTCAAAATCCTGCCACCATGTCTTGGTAGAATCAGTCATCTAGAATACTACAAAGTCGACCCCATTGGTCTTAACAATACCCATGTTGCGCAACACCTCGTGGCAATGGTCTAAGTAATCTTGTGGGTCCTCAGAGGGTGCACCGCTATAATGAACAGAAAAAAGCTTGGTGAATTTATCCAACCTCATCAATCCCTCAGAAGACATCGCGTACCTCTTCCCCGATTGTGTAGCAACAACGGGAGGAACTACCCCAACTGCTACAGCTTCCAAAGTTTGGTATAGGGGAGCCATCCAATCTAGAGTGTGAGTGGCGGGAGTCTATATTTATCCCCCATCTTGAAAGACGGCTGGTGCCATAGGAAATACTCCGGTCCGAGCCACACTCTCCATAAGTCCAACTAAACGGAGTATAGTATCCTGGAGTATGAAAGTGGCAACAAATCCCTCTAGGACTGAGCGGGTCTGACTGGTGCGGTCTAAACTGGACCTCCTCCTCATGGTCAGTCTGAGGCTCCACCATAGGTGTTGCTGCTGCTCGTGTTTTAGGCATAGCTCTGCCTCTGCCTCTACTTTGGCCTCGACCCCTACCCCTAGTAATAGCTTGTCACGACCCAATCTCCATTACCCGGTCGTGATGGCGCCTCTCGTGAAGACAAGGCCAGCCAACTAACCCAAATCGTTTCTTTAACACTTACTAAACATAAATAGATGGAAAATGCAACTTAAAGAACATTAATTATCAATAATATAACCTAACTCAGCTCGATCGGGGTGTCACAAGTCACGAGCATCTAGGAGGGTCTTTATTACAATTTCAAAGTTTATAATACATAAAATAAAAATCTGGAAAATCAAGAAGAAGAAGAAGAAGAAGAAGAAGAAGAAGAAGAAAACTCGGTGCCGCGAACGCCGACGGTCACCTTGCTTAGCTATGATAGCAATACCTTCAATCTGCTATTAACCCGCTACTGGGTGATCCATACCTGCAACTGCACGCGAGGTGCAGGAAGTAAAGTGAGTACTTCCAACTCAGTGGTAATAAGAGCGAATAATATCTGAGCGATAAGAAAACACGTATGAGCACTCCAAAATTCTATAACAGACAGTACAACCCTTTTAGAAAAATAGTACAAACCGTAACACCGAAAAAATCCTTTAAAAAATCTCAAGCTCAGTAAAAATCTCTTTTGAAAATATGCCTTTTCAACAGTTGCGAAAAATAGTTTCAACAAGCAGGAAATAATCAGAAATCTGCCCCTCGGGCTCAATATCAATCGCTCGGAACAGTATCAGCCCCTCGGGCTTAACTCAAATCAGTACCAAGTACAACATCAGCCTCTCGGGCTCAGCACTCCTTAACATGTAACACCAGGGTATCTGGTCAACAAGGCAATTAATAACATGTGTGCCAATGATATGTGAGTGCTAAAAATCATGCCACGTAGTACCATCAGGAATGAATGCATGAATGCAAAGCAATGCACATCACCGCTACGGCGCGTATCCCGATCCATGGGTACCTTGCGCTCATTGGGGTGTGTACAGACTCCGTAGGGGCTCCTACAGCCCAAGCGCTATAATACAGCGGCGTGCAGTTCGATCCACATAATATATCACTACGGCGTGCAGTCTGATCCATATAATATACTACTGCGGCGTGCAGTCCGATCCATGCATGTATATGAATATACTGCTGCGGCGGGCAGCCCGATCCATATCTCAGTCCAGAAATGCACATAAGCCCCTTGGGCAATAGTAAAATAGCAGTTCTCAGCT
>MU717013.1:17968-44120 GCA_026770625.1 Nicotiana glauca | reverse complement strand
ATCAAACTCACGGGATCACATCTCGCCCCTTGATCGGGGAATCACAAGCCATCAAAGCACATATAATACTGAGCGATTATGCGCGCATACAGACGTGAGGAAGGAATTTTAAAAGTTATATTCCAAGCTGAATCAAGTACGCACGATAAGAGTTCCAAGAAAGGGAAGTTTTTCTTAAAGGTTCTGCAACCTCTCGAGGATAAATACAGACGTCTCCGTACTGATCCGCGAGACTCTACTAACCTGCTCATGACTCGTGAGACCTAGTACCCTAGGCTCTGATACCAACTTGTCACGACCCAATTCCCAAACCCGGTCGTGATAGCGCCTCTCGTGAAGACAAGGCCAGCCAACTAACCCAAATCGTCTTTCTAACAATTAATAAACATAAAAGAATAGAATATACAACTTAATGGCATTAAAAACTGTCAACTATAACCCAACTCAACCCGACCGAGGTGTCACAAGTCACAAGCATCTAAACAAAATTGAATGCCACTATAGGGCTAATATTATATACAAAATAAGATTTAGAAGCAAAAGATGAAGTCCGGTGCCGCGAACGCTGGCGGCCACCTTTCTCAGCTACAACAGTATGCCTTCAGTTCGCTAATAACCCGCTACCGGGTGAACAGTACCTGCAACTGCACACAAGGTGCAGGGAGTAAAGTGAGTACTTCCAACTCATTAGTAATAAGAGTAAATAATAACTGAGCGGTAAGAAATCACGTAAGAACACTTCATCATGCTGTATAAGACAGTACAACCCTTGTTAGAAAACAGTAATTCCATGAAAATCCTTTATAAAATATCTGGCTCAGTTTAAAACCTCTTTTGAAAATATCTCTTTCTTTCCTTATTAATAGTTAAGCATATAAAAGCAATATCAAGTAGTGCAAGTCCGTACACAAATCAGCCACTCAGACACAACACTCTATTAACAAATAACACTAGGGTATCTGGTACTCAGTGCAAGAAATAGCATGGATGCCAATGATATGAGAGTGCTAAATGTTGTACCACGTAGTACAAACAGGAATCAATGCGTGAATGCAATGCAATGCACATGACCGCTGCGGCGTACAACCCGATCCATTTGGGTACCCGCGCTCACTGTGGGGGTTCAGACTCCGGAGGGGCTCCTACAGCCCAAGCGCAATATCAATATTACACCGCTGCGGCGTGCAACCCGATCCATGCACAATCCAGAATGCACACATAACACTGCTGCGGTGCGCTGCCCGATCCATACTCAGTTCGAAAATGCATATAAGCCTCTTAGGCAATAGTAAAATAGCAGTTCTCAGCTAAACATGTCAGTAAAATATCATTTAAGTTTTCAAATCTTAGAAAGATGGCTGAGTTTGCAAAACACTATTTTAAACTTGGACCGAGATAAAAAATATGCACAGTAATGCAAAAACAATGATATTAATCCCCGAAGGATTCAAATAATCGGCACGAAGCCCAAAATATGGCAATCAGCCCAAATCATGATAGCATCAAGTAGGTTTCAGTCAATCATGCAGTAAAATCAACAGCCAGATGGACCAAGTCATAATCCCCAACGGTGCTCTACCCCACGCTCATACCTGGCATGCAAGTCACCACAATACAGCACTATGATGTGCAAATCCGGGGTTTCAAACCCATTTACAAGTATTACTCACCTCAAACCGGTGAAATCTCTAGCCCGCGATGCCTTAGCCCCTCAAACCGGCCTCCACACAGGTCGAATCTAACCAAAATCAGAGCGAATGCATCACAATCTGCTAAGGGAACAATACCCGATCGAAAAGACTCGAAAAATGTCGAAAATCACGAAATTTGCAAAACCCGAGCCCCGGGCCCACTTCTCGAAATCCAAAAAATTTTACACCAAAATGTTCCTCATCTCGCCACGAGTCTATACATATAAAATTCATCAAAATCGGAGCTCAAATGGGCCATCAAATCCCAAATTTAGAATTTCAATCTCAAGCCCTAATTTCTTATAAATTGGCTATGTTTTCATGGATTTCTAGGATGATTCTTCAATAAAATCATGTATTTAACTCATAAAACTTACCTCCAATCGATCTTGGTTGAAACTCCCTTCAATCCACGTCCAAAAGCTCTCAAAATGACCAAAATGGTGGAGAAATGGGTTGTTTTCGCGACTGAAATGTTTTTAACATTCTGCCCAGTCACTGTAGCTAACACCATGCGATCGCATTAGAGCCTTGCGATTGCATAGAACAAAATTCCGGGGGCAGTGTAGCTAACTCTATGCGATTGCATAGAACAAAATCCTGGGTACTGTAGTTAACACTATGCGATCGCATTAGAGCATTGCAATCGCATAGAACAAAATTGCTGTGCACTGACTGCTGCATTGCAGCATTTTCCAACTTTAAAAATTCCCGTTAGCCATTTGAAATCACCCCGAGGCCCCCGAGACCTCAACCAAAAATTCCAACACATCCTAAAACATCATACCAACTTGTTCCAATCATCAAAACACCTCGATTAACACTAAAATCATCGAATTATATCGAATTCAAGCCTAAATTATTTTTAAACTTCAAAAACACACATTCGATCAAATACTCGACCAAACGATGTCCGAATGACCTGAAAATTTGCACACACATCCAAAATCACATAACGGAACTACAGCAACTCTCAGAATTCCATTCCGACCCTTGGATCAAATTCTCACCCATCGACCAGAATTCGCCAAAATACTAACTTCGCCAATTTAAGCCAAATTCTACACCGGGCCTCCAAAATCAATTCCGATCGCACTACTAAGTTACAAATCACTCTCCGAAGCTAACCGAATCACCAAAAATCATATCTGAGCCCTCTAACTCAATGGTCAACGTTTGGTTGACTTTTCCAACTTATGTTTTCCTTAAAGAGACTAAGGGTCTCATTTCTTATCAAAACCATTCCAAATCAACTCTCACACATCACATACCGATAATGAAATATGAAGAAGCAATAAACGGGGAAAACGGGATGGTAACATATGAGACAACGGGTCGGGTCATCTCATACTCCCCAACTTAAACAATCGCTCGTCCTCAAGCGTACCCAGAGTTGTCCTAGAAGCCAACTAACAGTTAAATGACTTTACCAAGCACATACCCGGGGTGATCCCACGTCACCCTATCTCGCATCAGTCCGATAATACAACACAACTTAAATTTCACAGTCCATCTAGACCATAAACCGTAGAACCACATTGCATTTCCGAAATCATACCTAGAATAAACCCGGACCAGCGGTAATAACCCACGCCTGCAACCTCAGGTGAAACCATACACCAAACCACACATTCCAACACTTGAAACGATAGTCTCCATTCACGGCAGTTGCCCAAAATAATCAATTACCAATAGGAACCTCTTATTAGCTAAAGTCTTATTCCAACACTTTCATATACTGCCAACGATAAATAAAACACGCGATAAACCGTAACCATTCCTGAGGTCACCCATACATAAAGCCATTTCCCTATTGACTAATGCCACAACGAATTTCCGAGCCAAACCTCGATATGAACTCTCTAATCAGCCGAAATCATATATGTTCGCATTCATTAATGACTCCAACGATCATCTTGAATTCAACGCACCACTCTGGTGATATGGCACCTCATCACAAGACTAAGCCACAACTTGCATACTCCACGCACCAGTGATGGGCGGTCTGAACATACTCAAATCATGATAAATGACTCAAATGAAAGAGCTGTACCCCAAGCTCAATAGTACCATTACAACACAAAGCTGAGACCCTGTCTCACATCATAGAAATAGAGTACCTGAATCCTCCTCGAGAGGTCATAACTTCTCATGGCCTCGCCACAATGCGCGATCCTATCTAAACACTGTTACACATGAAGCACCTCAAGTCACCATTATAAAACTGGGGGAACGAATTGAAGTAGGCATTAAGAGCGGTATAGTCACAAACTTTGAGGCCTTGCAAGCTACAAATAAGGCCTTGCAGTCCGATGGTATGTCCAAAAAGAGGGACGTCGGAGCCATGATGGTTGAACAAAGAACCAAATCTCCTATCAAGTACTAAACCTACCTAACACCTCTACTCACATATCATCCCACTCCGAACTACCAAGCACCCTCACCACCCGCCTATCAACCATCTCCACCTCCCATATATCAGCCTGCTTCACCCAAATATTCCCAACCCGAACATGTCTACCAAACTTATAATGCTCAACCATCCCACTATTAGTCACCTCCTGCTCATTAGAACTTTCCTAGACCCCGACCAAATTTTGACCGCAGGCCTTCCAACAATATACATCCATTGCTGAACCCATTGACCAACTATATAAAAGACTCAAAACCACCGGTTATGTCACCTCCATCCCTTCTGCAACCCCTGAGAACCCTTCTCAGTGGGTTAACCCAAACAAATCTTGTGCATAACACTCCGGCATGAAATGGCACACCATCGATGAATGTCGTTCCTTAAAAAACAAGATCCAGTCTCTGATCGATAATAAGGTATTATGGCAAAGGAACCCGCCCCAAATGTCGGACCATAAGGGCAAGAGTATTCACATGATTGAAGTAGAGAATGATTGGGATCCCGAGGGATCCATCGAGTTGATCATGGAGGGCGATGATCCAAAGAAGCCATCAGTTACCCTCAACCCCATCATGGTCCAGATCCAAACATTTGAGGTCATTGAGGTAGATGTGTCTATCCCTCCTGAGTTCAAAACGGCGCCATCAGCAAAAGCACCAGCACCAATTGAAGTTGTAATTTTGCCAACCAAAGAACATGTCCCATTCGAAGTAAAGGTGGCCGCACCGATCCCAGTGGCGATGTCCGTCACTCCGTCATTCCATACAAAAGCTATACCCTGGGATTACACAACCAAGGCTAGGAGGAAAGTCAAGGTCAGGTTCGAAGAGACTATTGAAGCACAGGAAATGACAAGAACGGGGAGAGTCTATACCCCTGAGTACCTAGCTGAGTCCAGTAAATAGGCCTCCAACCGGCCACGCATCATTGAGATAGGTTCGGACAACTTTTGTATAAAAATACATGCCAAAGAGTACTCAGTCATCGACCAGCTGAATAAAACACCGGCGCAGATATCCATCCTCTCGCTACTCCAGAATTCAAGGGCACACAAAAATGCTTTGCTAAAGGTGCTAAGTGAAGCCTACGTGCCAAGCAACATCACTGGTGGGACAGGTATTAGAGAGCCACAAAATCACCTTCTATGAGGACGAGCTGCCACCTGAAGGGCCTGGTCACAATAGAGCCCTGCATATAACCGTGCAATGCAAGGACTATTTCATCACTAGGATCCTGGTCGACGAGGCTTCCAACCTTAATATCTGTCCTCTGGTAACACTAAAGAAATTTGGCAAAGGGCTGCACGAGATAAAAGAAGGAGCAATCAATGTAAAAGCTTTTGATGGGTCTTAGAGGTCCACCATTGGTAAGATTAGCTTGTGTCTGTAGATGGGACCAACCTGGTTCGATGTTGATTTTCAAGTAATAGATGTGCCCGAATCCTATAACTTGCTGTTGGGGCGGCCATATATTCACACTGCTAGGGCCGTAGCATCAACCCAACCCCTGACCCCCTTTGTATGAAGTTATTAAACCTGTGTTTTACTAATTACTCTTTCCCTGTCACCCTTTACCCCTCTCTTTTATCCCCTCAGTTTTTAAAACTATATTCCTGTACTTCAATTATCTTCTTAGACTTAAGTTCTACCCTCTTGTGTGAACCTTGCCTTGGGACCCATGAGCTCCCTCTAAACTTGGACACATACGGGCTAGCCCTTCCACACTGCACTCACCTCTATCCGGTTCTATGAATCTGGAAGTAAGCACTGCCCGAGGTCCTTTGAGACCTTAGGGAACTCTAACACACCCAGGTCCAAGAAAGGCTTTGAAACAAGTGGCTTTTGAAGTAATTAATTATATAACTCAGATAGGAAGTCAAGATCAAGCTTCCTATCATTGTAATTTCCATTTTTATGTATTTTCTTGATGTAATTAAGCAACTGGTCTGTAATAATTTGTAATGAACATTTGGGGTTGGCTAGTGAAAAAGGGATGGGTAATTATGCATGCTCAAGGGTAGAAAACATGCCTATAGGATTTGTGTTTCGAATGAGTCAATTATGTATATAGAAAGAATTCCTATAGGACTATTTTACATCCTGCATATTCAATTATGCATTTTAGACACCATGCCTATAGGGGTTCATTTAAAATTTTGCAAGTTCAACTTCACACCTAGATAACTTGCCTATAGGAATTTATTCTAAATTCTACACCCTTGTTGCCACTTAGACATCATGCTCTAGGATCTAAACAACTATAAACGGGTATTATGTTTATAATGTTAAAATCAGTATAACGTATAGAAATCATGCCTATAGGAATTCCCAAGTACCTCTTTACATTTCGCATTTGACTAGATATCATGTATATAGGAATTAAAAATAACCAACACTAGATATCATGTCTATAGGAGTTAAAATCAGCAATAATGGAGATCATCATCTGCGGAATCTGAAACTAGTCTAATTTAAAATCAGTCTATTCTGAACCAGTTTTAAATAACTTAATCTCCCTATTTAACACGGTTTAGCAAGCATGCCTATAGGATCTCAAACCGCTTATTTTTTAAAGTTTGTTACTGCTTTGCCACATTCTGAATCAGTAATAGATACCTTACTCATAGGATTCTACCCCAAACACTTAGGCAAACCTTAGGTAATAACAATAAATAAAGCTGAACCCGTTTCTATTGCTACAACCAGCAGTCAGGCCTGATTCATACTTCTTATCTGAGCTATGTAATAAATTGGTTTGCTTCAACAACTTAAACTCCTTTTTTGCTTAATATTTTCAAACCCTGCTTGTTGTTTGATTCATGCTATTTGATTGCTTTGTTTGAGGAGGTATATACGAGCCTTCAGTGTTTATGTGCTTCCCCTGTTATTGTGCTATCCTATATGTTTTGTATGTCGCCTTTGATTTTTCATCTTTGAAACCTCAAAGTTAGCCTAATATCCTTCCCCTTTAATATTAGTCGTCCTAAGTGCATCTAGGACTGATATGATTGGGACGGGTAATAGCATACAATAGTGGTCGAGACCAATCCGCGCTTTAATACCTTAACGGGGTGGGAAGAGTAAATATGGATATGATGACCGGTGCGTTAATACCACGTGTAGCCCCTCTTTGAGGAGTGATTATCGGGTATTGCATTGATGTGATCCATATTATGAATAAACCTAGGACCCTCTCTTTCCCTCTCTTTCTTTGTCTTTAAAGTATTATGACTTCTTTTCAAAAATCAGCCTTTTGATAATTGCTCTTTCAAACTTTCTTTACTTTCAAGCATTTTTGTATTAAAATCCCCTCTTATTTGAGCCTTATCTGCTTACATGTTAATTGCACCAAATTCATAAAGAATTGTTTGGCCGGGAACCATACTAGTGGATCCTGAGGGGTGCCTAACACCTTCCCCTTAGGATAATTTCAAGCCCTTACCCTATCTCTGGTTATCAAAAATGTAGTTGTAGTTGAACCTTGTAGGTGTCCTAATGCATCATAAATCATTAGGTGGCGACTCTTTAAATGCAAAACCTAGTTCCCAAAAGGAACGATTTGTCCCATACCCAAAATGTCACAAACTCAATTCTCCCGACACGAGTAGGGAAAAAAGGGGCGCGACAACCATCTCCTTAGCACCACCTCGCACCATCGTCTCTCTATGGGAAAGAAAATGGAGACCATTATACTGACGAGCCTTAATGGACTCAATCAAGGATGATTGCACATAAACACAATCAAGAACTCCACTAAGCTTGAATTCGCAGCTCACAAATCTATCAGCCCAAGCCTAAATATCCACAGCCCAAATGCCTCTCCTGTGCTAGAATAAATACTAAACTCCCAATCGCCAACCCAATAATCTTCCTTTCGAATAATTCTCTGCCATGACACATAATTAAACACCTTACTATTATACATTACCACCAGGTCTAGACCCATGCGTGAAACATCACAAGGCATTGTGTATAGCCCTGAACCCGTGTGCAATAACACCCCTCCACAAGGCGCCAATAGTAGTCCGCCCTCATAACGTAGGAAAATAATATCCTGCACTATATTTGTAGTCTCACCATAACTCGTCATGGTCCAACTGATATTGAGTGCTTGACATCGCATTAATTAGTAAGAAGGAATTGAAGATATAATATTTAATCGAAGATAAATCGCATGAAAAAAAATCAAGAAAGAAAGTTCTCCTAACAACCATATAGCTTCTCAAAGATATGTAGAGACTCCTTCGTAACAATTTGTAAGACTCTATTAGACTTGCTCATGACCGTAAGAATTTAGCAACCTAGTGCTCCGATACAAAGATGTCATAACCCCATTCCCTTCATAGGCCATGAAAGTGCCCAATGTTGCCGTTAGGAAAGCTTACAATAACTCAACATGTTGGTCGATAGTTCATAACACATTTTAAAAATAGCTAATGAAATCAATAAGCAAAATCGTTCCATTTAGAGTAAATATTGACATTATCTTCAAGATTTGTACATGATCAAAATATAAATTTGAATGTCATAATAGAAATACAACCGAGAATAAAAGTCTAAATCCTCAAAACCGAGTGTCACAAGTGCATGAACATCTACTAGAATATACAATACTACAACAACAACTATCTG
This sequence comes from Nicotiana glauca, assembly GCA_026770625.1. Classification (NCBI taxonomy): domain Eukaryota; kingdom Viridiplantae; phylum Streptophyta; class Magnoliopsida; order Solanales; family Solanaceae; genus Nicotiana; species Nicotiana glauca. The sequence goes on along the minus strand of MU717013.1, from coordinate 35,385 downwards.
GAGAAGATGATAGATAAAATACAATAAACGAATAGAAGAGGACTCCGTGTGTTGTGGATCGGACATAGAAAGTAGGTCACCATAAAGTCTCCTTAGCAGCTGTGCCTACGTTCCTGTATGACCACCAAATGTACCTATCTCAGTAATTGCATAATTTGTGCAGAAGTGTAGTATGAATATATAAATCAACCTGTACCTAGTAAGTATTTAGTCTAACCTCAAAGAAGTAGTGGTGAGGGTTCGACACCGATGCTTACTAGTGGTCCAATAATCAATGTAAAATAAAAGTAAATAGGTATAAAGCATAGCAAGTAGCAACGAAAAGATAAATATGTATGACATAACATCAACAGAAGACTAAATATGGCATCATTAAATATCAAATATTGCCTCGAATATAAGTTATATGACCAATATCTAATGTAATATCAAATACGAGTGTCACGCCCCGAATCCGAGGGACATGACCGATGCTCGATCGGGTAGCCTAGTCAAGCGGACTTGGGTGCCTCTCCTACCCAACGCGTTACCCCGCATTTTCATTACTTATTAGCCAAGAGAAATAACCATTTACAATCAAAACACTCTTTTTTTTACAAAACATACATATGGTACATGATTCTTAGCGTGGTTTACACGTTACATAGCCCAACGTGCAAGATACATATTACATAAGTTCATGACCCATATTTCTTGTCTACGGAGCCTCTAAACATGAAAAAGGGATGATAACGTACTTGCCGGTAACAAGGCTTTGGCTATACCTTATACAAATATCAAAATAAGATCCCAAAACAGAAGCGGCATGAGCCACGCAGGGCCCTGAAAGGAAAGGGGCTCACCAACTCAGTTGATGGGAAGTGATGAAGAACTACGGTCGGTGGACTGGTGTACCTGCTATGGATCCACCTATAATCATAACACGAATGTAGCGCCCCCGACAAAAGGGGCGTCAGTACACTTGAATTGAACTGGTATGTATGAACAAACTTGCTCGAAGTAAACTCAATCCATATACAAGTAGGTAACAGTAATAGAAACAACAATCAAAATGCACAAGAAAAGGAACAATCAAGCCAAACAAGTTTTCAATCTCTCCTGTTTCCCCCTTCCACAATTCCACGTCAATAATTTCACAATTTGCTCAAATGTTTATTTCAATAGTGATTTCGATCACTTTCCACCCTTATTACCTCGGCCACCCTTATTACCTCAGCCACCCTTATCACCACATCCCAAACCTTATAACTTCGTGTTGTGGCGCGCAACTCGATCCCACCGTACAGTCACAATTCACCAATCAACAATTCACAAAGATCAACAACAACACATCTTAAGAAATAACATCAACAATTTACAAGTATTTCCATAGCCATCAATACTATTTTCTGTCATATCCAACAACTCACATGCGTTTTACATCACAACGACAATCGCCCACAATAAGCCATAGATTTGGTTATCACAGTTATTCCAGTTGCATCATTTACGATTTTCTTTCATCGTTTGTTACTCAATTCTTACTACAAGCACAATCACAATGATTTCATGAATAAGCCACGCAGATATCACATACCAAACATTCGTACACCACACAAGGCGATTCTACAAAGATCAAGGTTAGCCATACATACCTGGAGCCGAATTCCCTTTTAATATCTACTTCCTACTTTACCAAAAAGCCTGGTAACGTCAATCTAGTGCACAAATTAATGCATATTTCTTAGAATCAAAGTTCACAATCACTACCCGAACATATTTAGGTTATCAACCCTCCTTTACACAATTCTTTACTCCCACCTAATTACTCTTACTAGATTTTAGGTTTTAATAGACATGCATGAGTGTTTCGACCCCTATTACCAAGAATCAATGCATAAGAATCTCCCTTTTTATTAAAATCTGAAAATCAATGAAAAAGAGTTGGGGACCTTACCTGCAAGAATGGAGATGAAGATAATACTCAAGAATTTTCGGGCTTGGGCGACGTTGGAAAATCAAATTGATGAAGATGAGAATTTCTCTCTCAAGAACCCTCTCTCCCTTCTCTCTATTTTTATCCAGAAAATATGTAAAAATGAAGGGTTGGGGTGTTTTATTGAAGAAGAGATCGGGTTGAAAAATTAGAAAATCTGGAGCCGAGTCGGGTCTGCGGTCGCACTCTACGTTCGCAGAGTGGAAATGCGGTCCGGATAATGGACCACAGAAGTGCTCCTAAAATCTGACTTCTCTGCCTGGGTTTGCGACAAAAAATGCGGTCCCCATTCTTTTTCTGCGGTCGCATAATTCACCGCAGAATTGACCTTTACAAATCCTTGAGGAATTTAAGAGACGATTATGTGGTCCGCATATTGATTATGCGATCGCATAATAGACCGCATTTTCAACTTCAATTTTGACTAACTCACTGGTTAACTCCACGGTAGAAATACGGTCTGCATACCTAATCCGCGACCGTGTTCTGGACCGCATAATGACAATTTTCTGGAAAATTTTGATTCTATTCCTAACACATATTCGGAACTTGGCACTACGAGCTACTAGGTTTTGAGCACAAAATTTTACGAGGCCTTACAACGAGTCACGATACTCAAATACACACTGACTCCCTATCCCAATATCACGCATGATTGCCGAGGCGACTACCCGATCCCATAAGAATGATTTTACAATATCCCTCCGAGGTGAATGATCCGATCCCATAAGAGTGGTGTTACTATAATCCTACCAAGATCATACGGCCTGATGCATAAGTATGTCTCATAATACTACCGAGGAAAACGACCCACTCCCATAAGAGTAGTATTGAGGTGATCAGCCTGATCTCATAAGATTGATAAAAAATTTGATGGGTCATTAGCCTAATTCACGAATATACGTACGAGTTAAGAGATCATGAATCTCACGGACAAATGAGTACAACATGGGAATGAATCTGTAATAAGAGGTATAATTTTTGCGACTAATCAAGTAGCGCATCAAGTCCCTAGAGTAGCAATGTTCGGTACTCTACGTAAGTCTAGTATCAGAATGAAGCATGAATTAAAGCACTTCAATAAGCAAGATTAACCAAAGTAGAAAAATTAAAGCATGATGTAAATCTAAGTCCACCCGGACATGTCAAAATATTGCATACGCACGGACGGTCATCGTATTATACGTGCGTAGCTCCCATATCACGTAGCACATAGCAACTAGAATGCCATCGAGGATAAGTTCCCTCTTAGAAGATTAGACAAGGGACTTACCTTTCTCCAGAAGTTCGATAATCGGCTCCACGCCTCTCTAACACGTAAAACCAATGCCAAACAATCCAAAACTAGCCAAAGAATGTTGTTTACGGTAAAAATGGTAACGACAATTAGATTTGTAAAATGGGACTCTAAAAATATGTAATCTATTCCTGAACTAGTTGTTAGAACAGATAATGCTAGTAATGTGAAATTTAATGATGGAGCGCCAGCTAAAACGAGATAATGATTGAACCGAAGGGCCTGCTGCGCGGATGTAGGCCTGGCCAATGGGGACTTTGGGGTCGACTTCGAGGTCGAGCTCGAGCTATCCGGGATAATCGAGGTTGATATAACGGTTAGAGATATAATCAAACAAAGTTCTTTATAGCCAAAACTAAGTTATACGATGAAGAAGACATATAAAAGCGAAGGATATCGAGGTATTCTCGGATCAGTGAGAGCCAATAAGTTTAGAAAAAGAAGAGAGAGAGAGAGAGAGAGAGAGAGAGAAAGAGAGAGAGATTATTGCACTTGTGGAGAAATGGAGCAAAATCAGTCCTTTACAAGGTGGTATGCATTCCCCTTATATAGGAGAGGGAATGCCATATAATACAAAGTGTATTAAATGTAAAGGCATGGGGATGGGATGGCTAGGCATGACACTAATGTCTATTGATCATAATTGCTTGACTCGGGGGCCTTCTGCTTTTGTGACTTTCATTTAGTTGTGGATAGAAATCATATCCTCGGAGTGCCCATAGGATCTTGAACGATCCTCGAGGAAGGGGGCTCGATCATGGTCCCAGGGTTTTGAGGCATTGATGTGACCTCCGTCATCTCCTGCGCTTCGCATTTTGTGTTCCCCTTCGACCCCATAGCAAAAATGTATTGTGGTTTTTGTGTTGGTACAGGTCTTGGCAAAAATATGTAGATGAGTCCACACCCGAACGACGAAGTAAAGGCCATGAAGCCTGATACGAATAGGAAAAGGAAGGACAGGGCAGCCGTCGCTCATTCCGACAAGACTGCTGCTCTAATTTCTGGGTCGAACCTTGATATTATAGGGGAGGACGATGAGGGAAGTTCTTTGAGGAGGAGAACAAGGTCCAGTGCAAGAGATTTGCAGGCGCCTCGATCGGAGGCTGCTGAGTCCGGCATGGCCGGCTCCAGCCGAGTTAATGAGCAAAGGACCCTTGAAGAAGATGCTGATATGGCTTTGAATCGTTTAGTAAGATCCGGCGTAGCTTTCGATAGGATAACAATTGGAGTTAATACTGAAGGACTGGAGCTCGGGGCCTTTCGGGAGCGTGGGTCGCTATTTGGAGAAATTGGTGATTGCAACAACCTTATCTCGAACTATTCGATTTTATCTGGGGAGCTGAGGGATGCCGAAGGGATGGTTGGCGTCTAAGCTGGGACTCCTCCCAAAGAGGGAGATTTTATTGCCAACATTTTTGACAGTGTGATCGACAGGTCTGATCTCAATATTCCCAGCACTGTTAGAGCGGCGGAGAAGTCTCTGCAATAGGTAACAGTTTTCCCTTGCATGTTTCTTTTTGTTCCCGGGCATTATTCGCCGCCTTTCTTATCTTTTCTCGTTATGTTGCAGTGTAAAGAGATGTATGGTCATGCTCTTCAACTCCAGGGGGAGCTTTCTTGCTGCGAGAAGGGGCGTGATAACCTTGCTTCAAAATTTCAGGACTCGGAAGCTCGTACTGCCTAGGGGAATAAAGAGTTAGGGGAGCTTCGGGGTGCTCTGGAGGCGGCGCTCCGGGAGAAGGCTGCTCTCGTTGCTTAGGTACTCTACCTCGCTTATACTTGTCCTTTTTCCCCACATTCGTGCATATTCTGGATTCATATATTCATCAGCCTGCCTTTCCTCATAGGTCAAACAGAGTAGCTTGTGGATTATTCAGTTGGAGGTGGAGATTTTCGGGCTAGAAGATCAAAATGAGGTTATGGCTGGGAAATTAGAGACATCCCCAGATCTTCTCTCGGGTGCTCGTACGGAGAACGTTGCCTTGGTTGCAGCTAAGTCTGAGGTCGAAAGAGATGCAGCTAGTTATAAGGAGGATGTGACCACGCCGTATATGATGGTTCGTGACATGTCTATGGCATCCGAGCAGAGACTAACTCGAGCCATCGAGCACGCCAAAGCGGAGGCGAAGAGGGAGACCCTGGAAGAACTCGAGGCCAGAGGCTTCGAGCTGTCTGCCGATCTGGAGGAGGCTCGTATGATATAAGGAAAACTGCCACTCCTGAATACTCCTGATAAAAGCAAAGATGATAGTGGCGAGGAGTAGTCTCCTAGACTTTTGTGTATGTCATTTTGTTTCATGTGTTCCGTCCCTGGAAAGCAAACAGTGTACTCATATTTTCATCTCTTTGCCGATATATAAAACGAGTTTTTATTCTGTCAATCCTTTCTTCTTGCTTCCTTATTCTTGCATTCCAGCATAGGCCCTTCGGAGCCTTTTTATAGGACTGACCAAGGGCCCCGATGTTAACCGCTTCCCGAGGTGGAATTGATAATTACTTCTGATCCGATTTTTATGACATCGGGGATCTCCCGAGGTCCTTCAATTTTACTAGTCATGTGGCAGCCTAGAATGATTCTGCCAGTGCACTACCCAAGGAGAAACTATTGTTAATGCGGCAAGGATTAATTGGGTTTTTTGGGCAAACGAGCAGTTCACTCAGCCTTTATATATTTGCTCATCCGCCCTTCAAGCGATGATTTTGCAAATTTTGATAAGCCTATCTCTTCTGCAGAGCCTAGTACTTTGTGCGAGTCCTTCCATTCCCCTGCTTCAGAGAGTGTTTGCCAGGATCCTCATCTTCTTTGCCTTTTCTCTACTGTAATCATGGTCGTTCCCTCGACTGCCGATCCTCGAATAGAAAAGAGTCCCTGCTGCGCTCTACCTTTGGTTGGCAACGACGGCTCGTCCCCAGAATTGGGAGCACGAGATCTGGGTCGTCCTTCCTCAAAGAAAGTCATCACATCAGGGAGACCTCCCAATATTCTAGGTCATCAAGAGCATGTGTCGAGGATTATTTTGTCGGTGAGGGAGTAAAACCTCGAGATAATCAGGAAAAAGTGCGAATGGGGAGAGGACATGATCTTGCGAGTACCCTCCCCCGATGAGAACACCACGACATACACTGAGGGGCTCTTGAGTGTGTATGTCCATGTTCTCAAATAGAGTCCTCCGGATGTGGTCATTCTCGATTTCTGTATGAGGTATCAAGTAACGTTGGTGTAGGTTCATCCCTTTCTTGGAAAATAGTGCATTTGATGAGATATTTTGCTGACAGGGCCGGGATAGAATTCACCCTTAGCCATCTCGTAAGGTTGTATCAGCCATTGTGTTATCGGTGCCTGATTGCTCTTCAGCATAGATCCGCTCGAGTTCCTATGATTGGCAGCGATGGGTATGAGGACTACGAATGGATGAATCGGTTCGTGCAAATCCGGATAACCGATGTTATATCCAAAGAGTTTTTGCTGTTCCCTGACAGTTGGAACCTCACGTGTAAGTGCTTTGTTTGAACTATCTTTTAACCCAGCATGGGGTTAGCCCAGTAACGGTGTCTTTTTGCTCTTTGTTCATAGCAACCCGCTGGTTGCCCAGCGAGATCCTAGTCTTATCCGAATAGTCTAGTAAGCTAGCGGCTTTCTCGGCTTACAATAGGCATCGATGGCGAGATCTCTCAAAGGGGATACGGGAGGCAAAGCATCACGGTAGGTGTCCGGCATCTTGACCCCTTAAGGGGCATCTTCCTTCTTGCTGGCTCATTTGATTTATCTGCTGCAGGTGCCGGGAGTCTCTTTGATGTGAGGTTGAACTCAAAGAGGGAGGAAAGGAGATTGTTGGCCCCAGAGTCAGGGAACATTAGAAAAAGAAAAGATGTCCTCGGGTGCGAGAAGTCCTGTGATGGGGTGACCTTTTCGCAACGGTTAAGGGGAAGTAATGTGATCGGCCTTGCATCCCTCTCATTTCCTTTTGCCCACCTGAATTTCTTTCTCAGGTTTTTCACAGGCCTAGAACCGAACTGCTTTGTTGTGAGGCCTCACTGCGGGATGCTCGAGATAGGGAGAAATCCCTAAGACATCTTTGTATGGCCAAGGAAAACAAGCTCGTCTCTTTATGGTATGATGTAGACCAGAGTCGGGTCGAGGAGGCCCTTTTGGAGAAATTGGTATCCTGTATATTGTACTGGATTGCATTCCTTCTTTGCCGTCTTGACGTGTTGTTGTTTCAGTTAAAGGACATGGCGAATGAGCTGGAACAACTCTGGGGCAAAGTTAGAAAAGCTAAACGTGAATTCATCGAGCTACATACGCGCGTGAATACTCATTTCGAGGCCAAAGAGAGGGCTTAGGCCGGGGCTTCCGCCCTTGAGGTGCGAATTTAGGCTGCTTGCGTGAATGATTCTTCCAGAGCGAAGATGATCATAAAAATATCATCTAAACTTTTACGGGTGAAAATCGAGGTGGTAAATGTTCGAGCCGAGGTTGTGATGAATGATACCAAGTCGAGGCAGAAAATGGCGGCTTATTCGAGGAGCGCCGCTGCCACTAAAGCTGAGTTGCAGAAGACCCTCGAACGTGCCAAAAATAGCAAAGAGTACGTGAGGTACATACCAGGAGGGAAATCTTTGAGGAGATTCATGCTAGGGGCTTTAGTCTTGAGGTAGATCGAGCAAGCGAAAGGAGAGGAGTATGATGCCAAATTCCTGCCATCTGATGCTGAGGATGATGAAGAGGAGACCACTAGGCTATGACTACCAGAAAAAGGTGGAATAATTATTTCTTGCCTTATTTGTTATGTATATACAGGTTTCAATATTGTACACAGGTTGGGGTTGCGCCTTGTCGTCAACACGTAGCAATTAGAGGGGAACCCCACAACTTATATCTTCTGTATTTCTGCTTGTTGAAATTTCAATTGGGTCGATTCGATCCCGGTCTCGCCCTAAGGCTTGTATGCTTTAACTATTATCGGGTTCAGTCTCTAAGTCGAGATCTGACTCGAGATTAATTTACCCTCGAGTTTGGCGCTCGTCTGAGTTGGTGATGATGGCTTTTATTTCTTGACTTTGCGCGTTTGGTTAGTCAATTTATTTTGGGTCCAGTCTCCGAGTTGGGTTGCGATTCGAGCTTTAATTGACCCTGGAGGTTTTTTCCTATCTGTATGGGCAGAAGGCGATGGCCTTTCATGCTTTGGGTCAAAATGACCTTACAGGTGGGTAGCCCGGAGGCTTCACTCAGACGACGATAGCAGCACTTATGTCCTGCCCTTAGGCATGTTGTAGTTTAACTTATTTTTGGTCCAGTCTTCGAGTCGCATTGCGATTTGAGCTTTAGTTGACCCTTAAACTGTCATTTTTGGCTTGCGACAAGAGCTCTTATGCTTTTTGGTCGTAGAGACCTTTTGGTATGTGGCCCGTAGGCTTGTTTAGTTAACTATTTTGGATTCGATCTCCAAATCGAGTTATGATTCGAGCTAACTTTAATCCTCAATTGTCAATTTTTGCTAGCGACAATGGCTCTTACGCTTTTTGGTCGTAGAGACCTTTTGATATGTGGCTCGTAGGCTTGCTTAGCTAACGACAATGGCTCTTACGCTGTTTTTGCTTGGGGGCTTTTTGTAGGCCTATTTTCCGCTCGTTAAGGTCTTTTGAAAGATTTTTACCTAATCCGTCGTCGGTTATGGAAGAACCTCAATTTCAAGTCGTTATTGGTGATTTTTCGAGCACCTCAGAATGTTCATAGCCCATTGTTTGCCTATTAAGGGAAAACTATTTTAACCGGTTCTTTCCGAAGTATATTTGAAGTAGTGGCCTGCAATTTTTGTTTAGCGACGGTCGGGCATCCTGGAGTCATATTATTTTTTACTGTATCAGCCATTTTGACCGTAGTTATGTGCGTTTAGCTCTAGCCATTTTATATCTCGAGTGATAGTTTAGGTGTCTACACGAAGGGTATGCCCATTTGGGATTATTACAAATGCGACGTATAGCTTAAACTTTGAGATATTCATGCTTGTTGAGGTCTTACAGTTTGTAATGCCTATTAAGGCCTTACAGTTTTTTCGGGGATGTAGAATGGATCTGGTTACGCCGAGTTTGACCGTTAGGGGTCTTACAGTTTCAGATTTTCCTGTGCATGGGGAATGACGATAGCCTCTAAGTCATCAAGTTGTTTAAGCGTGAAGACTGCTTATTGTGAACTCGGAGTTGCCATGTAGGGGCTTTGTGAGCCCAAAGTTCCGGCCCTGGAGTTATGCGGGTATTAAACTGCTGATGCTAAGTCTTCGAGTATATCGGGATGTTCTTGTTGGAGATGCCCCTGTTGGGGATGCACTTGAGATTTCCCTTTCCAAAGTATGAAATGCCGACAAATATTCTTTATTGCTTGGTGTAGATATATGTTGTTAATACATGCTGTTTTGTTGTTGCGGGCTCGGTCCACGCATTATTCCCTATTGGGGCTTTGTTCGTCATTTTGCGGCACTGGGCTAGTTGTAATAAAATTCCCATAGGATTCCTAGAGCCTTCTAGGGAAGAGCGTCGATGTTGCCTCGTTAAAAACCCTTGCCGGTACTCGTTAAAAACCCTTGCCGGTAGAAAACCCATTTTGGGATAAAAAAATCCGATCAAAGGAAAAGAGTGCAACGGATGTTATGAAGCCTTAGAATCTTCGAGCCGGGATATCATCCTGATTACCTTGGTTATTGCCCTGCACAAAGGCAATCCTAAAGTAGAAGATGGGGAGAGGGATGGGCGCTTATACCTCAGTGGCGACAGCGCTTCCTGGATTGGAGTTTACTTAGCGACTGCTAGATTGTCCTTTATTTGAACGTGTTCGGATGGACCGTTAAAATATCATATGGGCGACGTCCTGAGGCTTGTCTATTTTGTTTCCCTTTTCCATTCCTTCTCCCCGCGATTGACCTTTAGCCCGACTACTGAGAAATTACTGAAGATACTCGTTGTCGAGCAATCGGGCCACTTCCTCTCAGAGATGCCTGCAATTTTCGGCTCGGTGCCCGCGTGAGTTGTGAAACTCGCAAATTAGATTGTAGCTCCTACATGAAGGGTCTGAATGCAATGGTCTGGGCAATCTAGCATCTCCGATCTTGCTAATGGCAAACACGATGTCTGGCACATCGACGTTGAAATTGTACTCCGATAAGCGGGGCGCGTTTGTTGGCGCTATGTTTCGATTGAACCTAGCTCTATTGGCAAACCCTCGATTTGTTCTCCGCTTGTTGTGTGGCAGGTTGTGTCTTGGGGCATTCCTTCTGTCCTCGAGGTATGGCTGATACCTTCGTTTGTTTGTTATCTATTCGTTCATCAGAAGTCTGTTCGGGTATACTGAGCCCGAAGGGGCTCCTAGCTGGTCGTCTTTGACCCTAATTTTTGACCGGTATTGGTTGTGAACGTCAGACAGGTTGCAGCTGGATATTCGATCAGGTTTTGCTTCAACTGCTTTGAGGCCACCGAAATTTTTTCGTTCAGGCTCTGGGTAAAGGCCTGCACTACCCAGTCATCGGAGACTGGCGGCATCTCCATCCGTTCCATTTGGAAGCGAGACACGAATTCTCGTAGCATTTTGTTTTCCCTTTGCTTAATCTTGAACACGTCAGACTACCTTGTTGCTACCTTGATGGCGCCAGCATGCGCACTTATGAAGTAGTCTGCTAACATAGGGAATGAATCTATTAAGTTGGGAGCCAAGTTGTGATACCACATCATGGTCCCCTTTGAAAGTGTTTCTCCAAACTTCTTCAGCAATATGGACTCGATCTCGTCATTCTTTATATCATTGCCTTTTACTACGCAGGTATAGGCGATGACGTACTCGTTGGGATCGGTGGTACTGTTGTATTTAGGGAGTACCAACATTCTAAATTTTTTAGGAATGGGCTTCAGGGCTACTTCCTCGGGGAACGGTCTCTTACGAATTTCTTCGAATCCAAACCTTTCAGGATTGAGGGTGATCCCGAGATATGATCCGCTCGAGAGTTGGAGGTCTCGACCCTTTTATCGTTGGCTGCAATCATTTTCTCACCCGATTCGATCATTTTGGTGAGATCCTCCAGCATCTTCACTATGGCGGGGTCAGCTACTGACCTGTTATTGCTTGATCTTTCGGGTATTTGCTCGGCGGGGGGAGCTGTCTGCGGTGCTGCTGTGCTGGGAGTTCTCGGATGGCTTTGCAACTGAGCAATGACCAAGTATTGTGGTTGCAACATTTCAAAATAACGTGAACACTAACTTCCTATTCTTCCTGGGCCGGGGTTTTTTGAACTTCCTGTCGATTGTTATGTATGCTTCTATCGGTGTGAGAAGTTTCGTTGACTTGCTGTGCATCCTGTGAGTCCGCGTCCGCTAGAACCGGTCCGGGTGCATTATTGGTATTCTGTAGTGGTGCTCCGATTGCCGGGACAGCTACACCATTTTCCCCGTGATCTTCGAGGCGATCATTCTCGACTCTTTTTACTGAGCCAGACATTTTGACCTGAAATCAATGGATCTTGAACAAGAAAAAGTGTGAAAGATAATATGCGCTTGTGTAATGAAACTAGCAAGAAAATAATCACTATTATTTTTAGCCCCACAGTGGGCGCCAAACTATTTTGCCATGAAAATGGTAACGATAATTAAATTTGTAAAATGAGACTCTAAAAATACGTAATCTATTTCTGAGCTAGTTGTTATAGGAGATGATGATAGTAATGTGAAATTTAACAATAGAGCGTAAGCTAAAACGAGATAATGATCGAACCAAAGGGCCTGCTGCTCGGATGTAGGCCTGGCCGATGGGGACTTCGGGGTCAACTTCAAGGTCGAGCTCGAGCTATTTGGGATAATCGAGGATGATATAACGGTTAGAGATATAATCAAACAAAGCTCTTTGTAGCCAAAACTAAGTTATACGATGAAGAACACATATCAAAGCAAAGGATATCGAGGTATCCTTAGATCAGTGAGAGCCAATTAGTTTGGAAAGGAGAGAGAGAGAGAGAGAGAGAGAGAGAAACTGTGATCACCCGTCCCGTCGTCTCATGTGTTATTGCTCCGTTTCCCTCATTTCATGCTTCTTCATGTTTCGTTATCAGTAGGTGGTGTGTTAGAATTGATTTGGATTGGTTTTGATAAGAAATGAGACACTTAGTCTCTTTAAGGAAAAACTTAAGTTGGAAAAGTCAACCAAAATTTGACTACTGAGGTAGAGGGCTCGGATGTGATTTCCGGTGATTCGGTTAGCTTCGGGGGATGATTTGTGACTTAGGAGCGTGATCAGAATTGATTTTGGAGGTCCGGTGTAGAATTAGGCTTGAATTGGCGAAGTTAGAATTTTGGCGAATTTCGGTTGATAGGTGAGATTTTGATCCGAGGGTCGTAATGGGATTCTGAGAGTTGCTGTAGTTTCGTTGGGTGATTTTGGATATGTGTGCAAATTTTCAGGTCATTTGGACATCGTTTGGTTGGGTTTTTGATCGAATGCGTGTTTCGGAAGTTTTTGAAAGAACTTAGGCTTGAATCCGATGTGAATTGATGATTTTAGTGTTGTTTAATGTGTTTTGATGATTGGAACAAGTTCTCATGATATTTTAGGATGTATTGGTATTTTTGGTTGAGGTCTCGGGGCCTCGGGGTGATTTCGGATGGCTAACGGGATGAAATTCAAGTTGAGAAAGGGGCAGATGTTTGCTGGTATCTGGTATGCTCGCTTCTGCGGAACCGGACCGCAGAAGCAGTTTCGGGGAAGCAAGGGAACGGTCACATAAGCGGTTCAATGTTGATATGGGAAGTTCCGCAGAAGCGGAAGTTGTTTCGCTTAAGCGAGTCCGCAGAAGCAAACCTAAGGTCGCAGAAGCGGTTGGCCTGGAGGTGAGGTTTCGCATAAGCGGAAATTTGAGTTGCAGAAATGACCCCTGGTGATTTAATAAAATTCCGCTTAAGCGGAAAATGACCGCAGAAGCGGTATCGCGGAAGTGGGTGTGGGGACTGCAGAAGCGGAAACCCCTGGAGTCAGAAGGGTTTTATATTATTTTTGTTTCGCGAAGCTTATGTTATTTCCACCATTTTTTAGCGAGCTTTGAGAGCTTTGAAGCAATTTTGAAGAGGGATTTAAGGGATAATTATTAGAGGTAAGTTCCTTGGCCTAAATACACGAGATTATGTTAGATTTAACATGGAAATTGGTTGAAATTCATTAAAAAAAGGTAAAGCTAGGGCTTGAATTTTGATATTTCAAATTGGGATTTGATACGTCATTTGAGCTCGGATTTGGGAGTTCTTGATATGTATGAACTCGTGGCGATACGAGGAATCCGATAATGTGAGTTTTTTAATTTTTCGAAAAGCGGGCCCAGGGTTCGGGTTTTTGCTAGTTTCGGGATTTTTGCTATATTTCGATTGGTTTCGATTGGGTATTGTTCCCTTGGCATATTGTAATGTATTCGCTCTGATTTTGGTTAGATTCGACGTGCGTGGAGGCCAATTTGAGGGTCAAAGGCATCGCGAGCGAGGAATTTCACCGGTTCGAGGTGAGTAATACTTGTAAATGATATTCTGAGGGTTTGAAACCCCGGATTTGCACATCATAGTGCTGTATCGAGGTGACTTGCACGCCAGATAGAGAGCGTGGGGTAGAGCACCGTTGGGGAGTGTGACTTGGTCCGTCCCGATTGATGAAATTACTACGTATTTGGATGAAACTACTTGTTATCATCATGATTTGGAGTGTTTGCCATGTTTGGGCTTTGTGCCAACTATGTGGATCCTTTAGGGATTGATATCAATGTTTTCACATTACTTTTACATACTATTTGATCTCGGTCTAGGGTTTTAATGCGGTTTTGCAAATTCGGCCATTTTTCATGATTTGAAAACTTAAATAATATCTTACTGACGTTTTGAACTGAGAACTGTTATTTGAATATTGCCCTAGTGGCTTATGTGCAATTCTGGATTGAGCATGGATCGGGCTGTGCACCGCAGCAATGTTATATGTGCATTCCTGGACTGCGAATGGATCGGGCTGCACACCGCAGCGATGTGATATTGATATTGCGCTTGGGCTGTAGGAGCCCCTCCAGAGTCTGAACCCCCACAGTGAGTGCGGGTACCCAAATGGATCGGGCTGCGCACCGCAGCGGTTATGTGCATTGTATTACATTCATGCGTTGGTTCCTGTTTGTACTATGTGGCATGACATTGAGCACTCTTATATCATTGGCATCCATGCTATTTCTTGCACTGTTACCAGATACCCTGGTGTTATTTGTTAATGGAGTGTTGTGCCCAAGCGGCTGACTTATGTGTGGACTTGCACTATCTGATTATGCATTCATTTGCTTGACTGTTGGGAAAAGGAAATTTTCAAAAGAGGTTTTTAACTGAGCCAGATATTTTCTAAAGGATTTTCACGAATTTACTATTTTCTCAAAGGGTTGTGCTGTCCCATATTGCATGATGGAGTGCTCTTACGTGATTTCTTGCTGCTCAGTTATTATTTACTCTTATTACTCATTTGAGTTGGAGTACTCACTTTACTCCCTGCACCTCACGTGCAGTTGTAGGTATTGTTCACCCGGTAGCGGGTTATTAGCAGATTGAAGGTATTACTATTGTAGCTGAACAAGGTAACCGCCAGCGTTTGCGGCACCGAACTTCATCTTTTGAACTCCAGATTTTATTTTGTATATATTATTGGCCATGTAGTGGTGTTCAGTCTTCTTTAGATACTTGTGACTTGTGACACCCCGATCGGGCTGTGTTGGGTGGTAAATATCAGTTATTAATGCCATTAAGTTGTATTATTCATTCATTTATATTTATCAACTGTTAAAAAGGGGCATTGTTGTTCTGTTGGCTGGACTTGTCTTCATGAGAGGCGCCATCACGACTGGGTTTGGGAATTGGGTCATGACAGAAATATTATTGCACTTGTGGAGAAATGGAGCAACATCAGTCCCTTACAAGGCGGTATGCATTCCCCTTATATAGGAGAGGGAATGCCATATAGTACAAAGTGCATTAAATGTAAAGGCATGGGGATGGGATGGCTAGGTGTGACACTAGAGCCTATGGATCCTAGCTGCTTGACTCGGGCCCTTCCGCCTTCGTGACCTTCATTTGGTTGCGGATAGAACTCTTATTGCCGGAGTGCTCGTAGGATCTCGGACGATTCTCGGGGGAGGGGGCTCGATCATGGTCCCACGGTTTCGAGGCGTTGACGTGACCTTCTGAATGTACCTTAATGGCGGAAAATAAATCCCCTTGATTTCACTGTATACAAACATGCAAACCAGTCAAAACATACTTAAAACCCCATTATTCAACAATTAAAAATAAATTCTCAACCCTACACAAAAAGTCAATAAATTCAAACTCGGGCTGTAACGACCTGGCCAGTCATTTTTGGAATTTACGCTGTGATCCCCCATTAACTGCTTTCCCTAAGTTCATTTATGCTATTTTGGTTTGCCGGGACGTTCGGTGTTAGGATTAAGAGTGTTTTGGGACACTTAGTCCCTAAATGAGAGCTTTAGAGTTGGAAAATGGTCCGTATTCGGAATAGTGTGAAGATGACCTCGGAATGGAAATCCGTTGGTTCCATCAGCTTCGATAGGTGATTTCGGGGTTGGGAGCATGTTCGGAATGTAATTTGGAGGTCCGTAGCTAATTTAGGCTTGAAATGCCGAAGTTTGAATTTTTGAAGTTTCCGGTCTGATAGTGGTCGACGGGTAGAATTCCTAAAGTGTGCAGCAGCTGAACTTCTCATCTTCTGGTATTTCCGCTTCTGTGGCTTGGGAACTAAAGAAGCGGCGCCTCATAAGCGTCTTTTTCATCGCATGAGAGGAATTGGGCACCACCTCAGGAAAACCGCAGAAGCGGTCTGCTTTCCGCATAAGCGGAATCGCAAATGCGGTTAAAATTCCGCAGAAGCGGACTCTGGTAACTTTAGTGGAACCGCAAAAGTGGTTGGTTCTTTCGCAAAAGCGAGAATGCAGAAGCGGTCCCTGGGCCGCAAAAGCGGAAATGACTGTTCTGATAAGGGTTTATCCGAGGCATAATTTCAAAAGTTGGAAAATCAATTCAGAGCTCGGAAGAAGGCGATTTTGAGAAGGTTTTGAAGATAAAATCATTGGGTAACGTTGCTTTGTTCCTTTCTAGTTATATTTCATCATTACCTAGTTAAATCAACCATTAGAATTCAAATTCAAGGTCTAAAATTGGGAAAAATGGGTGAAACTTCTTAGACTTAATTATGTGATTTTGGGTGGGCATTTGACCTCCGATTTGTGAGATTTTCATATGGTTAGACTCGTGAGAGTACGAGGGTACTGAAAATATAAAAGCTATTCGATTCTGAGCCATTGGCTCGAGGGGCGTTTTGGTCATTTTACCTATTTTCGCGCCCTAGTTTTAATTTTAATGATGAAATCAGTTTTTTGCGATGTTATTTACGTTACGTAATTGGATTGAATAGATTTGGGCCATTCGGAGTCGGATACTCGTGGCAAAGGCATCGTTCCTTAGTGATTTTTTTGCACCGGTTCGAGGTAAGTGACTTGTCTAACTTTGTGTGGGGGACCTCTCCCCTTAGGAGCTATTACTTGTTATTTTAAATGCCCGATACGCGAGTAGGAGAGCGTGTACTTGTGCTAGTGTTTGAAAATCCATTTTACTTAGAATATTTAACTGTGTTTTCTTGCGAATTTGCCTATTTTAAAATGCAATTTAACCTGTGTTATCTTAGGATAAGCATGTTTAGCTGACTTACTTGCTTAATTGCTTAAACTGTATTATATGTTCTTCATGAAGCATGCTAGACTAGAAATTCTATTAATTGTTCTTACTTAGAATTTACCTTATCTGAATTGTGTGGTGTTATGAATTGAGGACGACGGGACGACATCCTGATAACTCCCTTTGTATGGGTTTTGTTCTACGACTGAGAGTGCGGGATACCAAGAGATCCCTGGCACATATATGATTATAAAAGAGGAGGATACCAGGAGATCCTCGGGATACTAAGAGATCCCTTGTGTAAACATGGAGGATACTAGGAGATCCTCGGGATACTAGGAGATCCCTCGAGTATATGATGAGGATACTAGGAGATCCTCGGGATACTAGGAGATCCCTCGAGTATATGATGAG
>MU717013.1:4280-17645 GCA_026770625.1 Nicotiana glauca | reverse complement strand
GATCCTCGGGATACCAGGAGATCCCCGATGATAGATATCCGGTGGTGATTTGCACTTCTATTTATTTACTGTGTTAGTTCTCGGTTACCGTCTTATTTATTATTCTGCTAGATTCTCATAGTAGATTATATCCATATGGTCTTTCCTTATTCTATTGATTATCATGTTTTTATCTCAGTAGGGCCTCGACCTTCCTCGTCACTACACGACCGAGGTTAGGCTTGACACTTACTGAGTACCGCTGTGGTATACTCACGCCTCTTCTGCGCATGTTTTTCATGTGCAGATCAAGGTAGCTCTACGCAGGTGCATTATCAGTAGCTGTAGAGTATATCTGCCGTGTCCGCAGACCGGAAAGTCTCCCTCTCACTCTACCCCCTTTAGTTAGTTAGATGTTATTCTGTTCTTCCTTGCTATAGACTTTTCGGATGATCAGAGCAGTGTTATGTATTACTCTTAGCCTGTGTTGCCCGTGGGTTTTTGGGTCTTTCTGATGGTTTCAGAATTTAAAGTGTTAAAGTGTATGTGCCAGGCGGCAACTGTATACATTACTCACGTTATTTAGCTTTTGATTATGAATTTCGTAAATATTGTTACTTTCGCAATGTGTTAGGCTTACCTAGTCGTGAATACTAGGTGTTATCATGACGTGTTCACAGTTGGTGAACTAGGGTCGTGACAAGTTAGTATCAGAGCTCTAGGTTCATAGGTGTCATGGGACACAGGCCGATTTATTAGAGTCTCGCTGATCGGTACGGAGATGTCCGTATTTATCTACGAGAGGCTATGTAACCGTTTAGGAAAATCTTTATTTTTTTGAATTCCTTGTCGTGCGATATTTTGACATCAATTCTAAACTTCTGTCTTCTATTCTCCCACAGATGGTGAGGACACGTGCTACACGAGAGGACCAGGCATCCGTGGCCCCTGCTGCCATCGTCAGAGGATGGGGCCGGGGTAGAGGTCGAGGACGCGCACGAGGTGTATCCATAGCACCCGCGCGCGCTACCACTGAGGTACCACCAGCAGATCCAGTTGGAGCACAGGCACCTGGTACACCTACTATAGCTACTACTACTCCAGCGCTCCAGGAGACCCTGGCTCAGTTAATGAGTATGTACACTACCTTGGCTCAGGCGGGGTTGCTTCCCCTCGCTGCAACTACATCTCAGGCCGGGAGAGGGGCCCACACTCCCGCAACCCGCACTCCTGAGAAGAGAGTGCCGATGAAGCAGGTCCCAGAGGTTATTCCTGTATCGCCTGCAGCACCATTGCAGCTCGGGGATGGGTAAGCTGTCTCAGAGGATGAGCAGCGTAGGCTAGAGAGGTTCAAGAAATATGATCCCCCAGTGTTCAGTGGCCTAGCCTCAGATGACGCCTTGGGATTTTTGGAGGAGTGTCATCGTATCCTTCGTACTATGTGCATAGTGGAGTCTAGTGGGGTTTCTTTTTCCGTCTTTCAGCTTCGGGGAGCCGCCTATGATTGGCGGCTTACTTATGAGATTAACAGTCTAGTCGCAGCTGCCTCACTGACTTGGACCCAGTTCTCAGACATGTTCATGCGAGAGTTTGTTCCCTAGAGCCTCAGGGATTCTTGGCGCACGGAGTTTGAGCACTTGCGCCAGGGTGCTATGACAGTTTCAGAGTATGCCATCCGTTATACCAGGTTGGATAGGCATGCACTAGCTTTGGTTTCCACAGTTCGGGAGAGAGTTCGGAGGTTTATCGAGGGTCTTATTCCGCCCATCCAGTCCGGCATGGCTCGAGAGTTAGAGATGGATATTCCTTATCAGTAGGTAGTAAGCATTGCTAGGAGGATTGAGGGTATGCTCGCCAGGGGACGAGGGGAGAGGGAGGCCAAGAGGTCTCGAGAGTCGGGTCACTACTCTGGTGCCCGTACCTCGTCAACCGGTCGTTATGGTAGGAGTTATTCTGGTCGCCCTGTTCATTCAGCCTTGCCAGCAGCCGGTAGTACTCCAGCTCCGCCAGTACCTCAGGAGCCTTATTATGCACCTCCAGTTTCTGGCGCGCCTCCTGCGCGTCCTCCCAGAGCTTGCTATGAGTGTGGTGATACTCGTCATGTGGTGAGGGATTGCCCTAGACTTGGGAGGAGTGCACCTCCATAGACTGCTCAGCCATAACGTGTTCCTCATAGTTCTCAGGCTATGGTTCCAGCTTCCACTGCTACCCCACCTGCCCAGCCATCTAGGGGCGGAGGCCGAGGAGATAGAGGTCGCCCTCGTGAGAGGGGTCGGGCCAGATATTATTGCATTCCTGCTCATACTGAGGCGATTGCCTCCGACTCTGTCATTACAGGTGTTATTCTAGTTTGTCATAGAGAGGCATCGGTTCTATTCGATCCAGGCTCTACTTATTCATATGTGTCCTCTTATTTTGCTTCGCATTTGGGTGCGCCTCGGGATTCTTTGAGTGCCCCCATTTATGTTTCTACTCCTATGGGAGATTCTCTTGTTGTGGACCGCGTGTACTGGTCGTGTTTGGTTACTATTCACGATTTTGAGACCAGGGCTGATCTATTATTACTCGGTATGGTTGACTTTGACATTATTCTTGGCATGGACTGGTTGTCGCCCCATCATGCTATTCTTGATTGACACGCCAAGACCGTGACGCTGGCTATGCCAGGTGTTTCACGTATTGAGTGGAGTGGTACTTTAGATCGTACTCCCAGTAGGGTTATTTCCATCCTTAAAGCTCAACGTATGGTTGAGAATGGGTGTGCCGCCTATTTAGCTTATGTGAGAGATGTCAGTGTTGACATCCCTTCTGTTGATTCAGTCCCAGTGGTACGGGATTTCCCCGATGTATTTCCAGCTGATCTTTCGGGCATGCCGCCCGATAGAGATATCGATTTCGGCATTGATCTGTTGCCGGGCACTCAGCCCATTTCTATTCCCCCATATCGCATGGCTCCTCCTGAGTTGAAAGAGTTGAAGGATCAGTTGTAGGAATTATTGGGTAAGGGTTTTATTCGACACATTGTTTCGCCANTATCATCAGTTGAAGATTTGGGAGCCAGATATCTCGAAGACTGCCTTCAGGACTCGGTATGGTCATTACGAGTTCCTTGTTATGTCTTTTGGGCTGACTAATGCCCTAGCAGCTTTTATGCATTTGATGTACAACGTATTCAGGCCACATCTTGACTCATTCGTGATTGTTTTTATTGATGATATTCTGATATATTCTCGGAGTCGGGAGGAGCATGGGCAGCACCTGAGGATAGTGCTTCAGACTCTGAGGGAGAAGAGATTATATGCAAAGTTCTCCAAATGTGAGTTCTGGCTGAGTTTTGTGGCATTCCTAGGCCACATGGTGTCGAGTAAGGGCATTCGAGTGGATCCGAGAAAGGTGGAGGCCATGTAGAGTTGGCCCAGGCCCTCCTCAGCTACAGAGATTCGCAGTTTCCTCGGCTTGGCGGGTTATTACTGTCGCTTTGTAGAGGGGATTTCATCGATTGCGTCCCCTATGACTAGATTGACTCAGAAGGGTGCCCTATTTCAGTGGACAGAGGAGTGTGAGGTGAGCTTCAAAAAGCTCAAGACGGCTTTGACTTCAGCCCCAATCTTGATGCTGCCTACCGGTTTGGGGTCCTATACAGTTTATTGTGATGCCTCACGGGTCGGACTTGGAGCGGTGTTGATGTAGGATGGTAGGGTGATTGCCTATGCGTCCAGACAATTGAAATGTGCATGAAAAGAACTACCATGTCCACGATCTTGAGTTAGCTGCCATTGTTCACACCTTGAAGATCTGGCGTCATTATTTGTACGGGGTGCCTTGTGAGATCTATACTGACCATCAGAATTTGCAGCACTTGCTTGAGCAGAAGGACCTGAATATACGTAAGAGGAGATGTTTAGAGTTGTTAAAGGATTATGATATTACTATCCTTTATCACCCGGGCAAGGCTAATGTGGTTGCCGATGCCTTGAGTCGCTGGGCGGAGAGTTTAGGGAGTTTGGCATATCTACCATCCTGAGAGAGACCTATGGCGATGGATGTTCAGGATTTAGCCATATAGTTCGTGAGATTGGACCTTTCAGAGCCCAGTTGGGTTCTAGCCTGCATGGTTTCTCGGTCTTCCCTATTTGATCGCATCAGGGAGCGACAGTATGATGACCCTCATTTGCTTGTCCTTCAGGACAGAATTCGGCATGGTGATGCCCGAGATGTTACCATCAGGGATGATGGGGTATTGAGGATGCAGGGCCGGATTTGTGTGCCCAATGTCGATGATCTTCGAGAGTTGATTCTAGCAGGGGCCCATTGCTCGCGGTATTCCATCCATACGGGTGCCGCGAAGATGTATCAGGACTTGAGGTAGCACTACTGGTGGAGGGGAATGAAGAAGGATATAGTTGACTATGTGTCTAGATGCCTCAACTGCCAGCAGGTGATGTATGAGCAACAGCGTCCGGGTGGGTTGCTACAGCAGATTGAGATCCCAGAGTGGAAGTGGGAGCGTATCACCATGGACTTCGTATCGGGACTCCCACGGACCGTAAAGAAGTTTGATTCTATTTGGGTCATTGTGGATCGGCTGACCAAGTCCGCTCGTTTTATACCTGTGTGTACCACTTACTCATCAGAACGGTTGGCGGAGAATTATATCTGGGAGATCGTCTGTTTGCATGGTATTCCAGTTTCTATCATCTTAGACAGAGGTACTCAGTTTACATCGCGGTTCTGGAGGGCTGTACAGCAGGAGTTAGGCACTCGGGTGGAGTTGAGCACGACATTATACCCCCAGACGGACGGATCATTTCCTACCACTAGCGGAATTTGCTTATAACAACAGTTATCAGTCCAGCATTCAGATAGCGCCGTATGAGGCCTTATATGGTAGGATATATAGATCTCCGGTTGGTTGGTTTGAGCCGGGTGAGGCCAGACTATTGGGCACAGAGATGGTTCAGGATGCAAAGGAGAAGTTTAAGGTGATTCAGGATAGACTCCGTGCAGCCCAGTACCGACAGAAGAGTTACGCGCAGAAGAAGGTTCGTGATGTTGCATATATGGTGGGTGAGCGGGTTCTGCTTCGACTCTCGCCTATGAAGGGCGTCATGAGGTTTGGAAAGAAAGGTAAGCTGAGTCCGAGATTTATTGGGCCCTTTGAGATCTTGAGGTGAGTTGGGGAGGTTGCTTATGAGCTTGCCTTACCTCCCATCCTAGCCGGAGTTCATCCGGTATTCCATGTTTCGATGCTCCGGAGATATCACGGTGATCCATCGCACGTGTTTGATTTCAGTTCAGTCCAGTTGGACAAGGATCTATCCTATGTTGAGGAGCCAGTGGCCATTTTGGACAGGCAGATCAGAAAGTTGAGGACAAAGAGCATTGCTTCAGTGAAGGTCCAGTGGCGGGGTCTACCGGCTGAGGAGATGACTTGGGATACCGATCAGGATATGCGCAGCCAGTACCCTCATCTTTTTGCTACTTCAGGTATGTTCTCTATGCTCGTTCGAGGAGAAACAAATGTTTAAGTGTAAGAGGATGTAACGACCCGGCCGGTTGTTTTTGGAATTTATGCCCTGATCCCCCATTAACTGCTTTCCCTAAGTTCATTTCTGCAATTTTGGTTTGCCGGGACGTTCGGTATTAGGATTCAAAGTGTTTTGGGACACTTACTCCCTAAATGAGAGCTTAAGAGTTGAAAACTGGTCCGTATTCGGAACAGTGTGAAGACGACCTCGAAATGGAAATTTGATGGTTTCGTTAGCTCCTTTAGGTGATTTCGAGGTTGGGAGCGTGTTCGGAATGTAATTTGGAGGTCCGTAGCTAATTTAGGCTTGAAATGCCGAAGTTTGAATTTTTGAACTTTCTGGTCCGATAGTAAGTTTTTGATCCGAGGGTCGATTTGGAATTCCGAAAGCTTCTGTAGCTCCGTCATGTCATTTTGGATGTGCGTGCAAAATTTCAGATCATTCGGGCGTGGTTTGGGTAGGTTTTTGATCGAAAGCGTATTTTGGATGAACTTGAAGTTCTTAGGCTTGAATCTTTGATTTAATCGGGTTTCCGGTGTTGTTTTAGATGTTTAAGGATTGGTGCAAGTTCGAATAAGGCGTTAGATGGTATTGGAGTTTTTGGTTGGGGTCCCACGGGGCCCCGGGATGATTTCGGATGGTCGACGGGTAGAATTCCTAAAGTGTGCAGCAACTGAACTTCTCATCTTCTGGTATTTCCGCTTCTGCGGCTTGGGAACTGCAGAAGCGGCGCCGCATAAGCGTCTTCTTCATTGCATATGAGGAATTGGGCACCACCTCAGGAAAACCGCAAAAGCGGTTTCCTTTCCGCATAAGCGGAACCGCAAATGCGGTTAAAAGTCCGCAGAAGCGGACTCTGGTCACTTTAGTGGAACCGCAAAAGTGGTTGGTTCTTTCGCAAAAGCGAGACCACAAAAGCGGTCCCTGGGCCGCAAAAGCGGAAATGATTGTTCTGATAAGGGTTTATCCGAGGCTTAATTTCAAAAGTTGGAAAATCAATTGAGAGGTCGGAAGAAGGCGATTTTGAGTTGGTTTTGAAGAGAAGATCATTGGGTAACGTTGCTTTGTTCCTTTCTAGTTATATTTCATCATTACCTAGTTAAATCAACCATTAGAATTCAAATTCAAGGTCTAAAATTGGGAAAATGGGTGAAACTTCTTTAGACTTAATTATGTGATTTTGAGTGGGCATTTGACCTCCGATTTGGGAGATTTTCATATGGTTAGACTCGTGAGAGTACGAGGGTTCTGAAAATGTGAAAGTTATTCAATTCCGAGCTGTTGGCCTGAGGGGCAATTTGGTTATTTTACCTATTTTCGCGCCCTAGCTTTAATTTTAATGACGAAATCAGTTGTTTGCGATGTTATTTACGTTACGTAATTGGATTGAATAGATTTGGGCCATTCGGAGTCGGATACTCGTGGCAAAGGCATCGTTCCTTAGTGATTTTTTTGCACCGGTTCGAGGTAAGTGGCTTGTCTAACTTTGTGTGGGGGACCTTTCCACTTAGGAGTTATTAGTTGTTATTTTAAATGCCCAGTACGCGAGGTGGCGAGCGTGTACTTGTGCTAGTTGTTGAAAATCCATTATACTTAGAATATTTAACTGTGTTTTCTTGCGAATTTGCCTATTCTAAAATGCAATTTAACCTCTTTTAGCTTAGGATAAGCATGTTTAGCTGACTTACTTGCTTAATTGCTTAAACTGTATTATATGTTCTTCGTGAAGCATGCTAGACTAGAAATTATATTAATTGTTCTTACTTAGCATTTATCTTATTTGAATTGGGTGGTGTTACGAATTAAGGACTACGGGACGGTATCCCGATAACTCCCTTTGTATGTGTTTCGTTCTACGACTGAGAGTGCGGGATACCAAGAGATCCCTGGCACAGATTTGATTATAAAAGAGGAGGATACCAGGAGATCCTCGGGATACTAAGAGATCCCTTGTGTAAACATGGAGGATACTAGGAGATCCTTGGGATACTAGGAGATCCCTCGAGTATACGATGAGGATACTAGGAGATCCCTCGAGTATATGATGAGGATACCAAGAGATCCTCGGGATACTAGGACATCCCTCGAGTATATGATGAGGATACCAAGAGATCCTCGGGATACCAGGAGTTCCCCGATGATAGATATCCAGTGGTGATTTGCACTTCTATTTATTTACTGTGTTAGTTCTCGGTTATTGTCTTATTTATTATTCTGCTAGATTCTCACAGTAGATTATATCCATATGGTCTTTCCTTATTCTATTGATTATCATGGTTTTATCTTAGTAGGGCCTCGACCTTCCTCATCACTACCCGACCAAGGTTAGGCTTGGCACTTACTGAGTACCGCTGTGGTGTACTCACGCCTCTTCTACGCATGTTTTTCATGTGCAGATCCAGGTACCTCTACACAGGCGCATTATCAGTAGCTGTAGGGAGCATTTCAGAGACTTGAGGTATATCTGCCGCGTCCGCATACCGGAGAGTCTCCCTCTCACTCTACCCCCTTTAGTTAGTTAGATGCTATTCTTTTCTTCCTTGCTATAGACTTTCCGGATGATTAGAGCAGTGTTATGTATTACTCTTAGCCTGTGTTGCCCGTGGGTTTCCGGGTCTTTGGGATGGTTTCAGAATTTAAAGTGTTAAAGTATATGTGCCAGGCGGCAACTGTATACATTACTCACGTTATTCAGCTTTTGATTATGAATTTCGTAAATGTTGTTACTTCCGCAATGTGTTAGGCTTACCTAGTCATAAAGACTAGGTGCTGTCATGACATGTTTACAGTTGGTGAATTAGGGTCATGACACGGGCCCATGGGCTCAGATCCCGAAAATTTCTAAAGATAAATATTACCGATATAATCATGAACTCAAATATACAATTTATTCCAAATTTCATGCCCAGTTTTATGGTCAAAACTCAAAAACACCATTCTAGGTCATTTGGTCATTGTATCGAACAACTTCAAGGGCCGTTTATAGTTTGAATTCAACATGTTTTAGCATAATAATCTTCATATTCACTTCTCCTCATCCCCACTACGCTATCCATACCTTTACAATTCTATTTGGTATCTTAAATCATGTAAAAACAGCCCGCACAACATAACTCAACTTCGAGTTTTATAATTACTAGTTTCTTCATGAATTCTCCAACAAAATTCAACCCAACACTTCTAATATTTGGTTAGGTAAGAGTAAACTTAGCTCAAATATACCAAGAACCCTCTTTTCTTTAACTTACTTCAACACCAAGTCACTTCCTAATTCGTCATAACGAGAAGGAAAGGGAGTTAACGGTAAATACAATGTTCTTTACGTCGAACTTGCATGATCTATCTTTGGATTCACTCTAGGATCATGGGAAAACTCTTTGAGGGAATCTAGGAGGGGTTAGGAACTATTTTGGTCGAAAGTTGGAATTGACTTAAATATGAGCTAGACTTTACCACTGACTTTGTGGGTCCAAAGGGAGCTGCTTGCCTCGTCTCACAAAAATGTGAATATCTCTCTACTCTAACGTTGTATCGATGAAGAGTAATGCATTAGAAACTAGACTCGTAGATATTCGATTTTATGGGCGGATCACCCTTTAATTCTTATTATATTTAGAGAAAAGCTTTGCTACATTTGACCTTATTCTCAACATATTTATGAACGTAACTTGTGATGACCTTTGCCAACTTTTGTTTTATAAATTGCTTGACTTCAAGGCTTATAATACGACTATTATATAACTCAATTACCTTAAAAAATAATCTCCTTAGGATACTCAGTGCTCCTAGTTTTACCCCAAAAGTATAGGTTATAACATCTTTGATTCATTTATGTTTGCAAAGGTCTTTAAACTCTCTGGCTCAAAATGATTCACTTAAGAAATATTCTAACATGAAAGTATGGGGTATAATAGTTTGCTAAAGGTGTTTCCACAGGAGAAAGAACACGTGCAACAAATCAAGAATAATCGTCCGGCATTGGACTAAATCTTGACGAAGAAGGAATATATATTATTGATGGTTGTGACAAAGAACATTTTACTTATCTTAATGATGAAAATGAGCAATGAATTTTAGAGTCATCACTAAAAGACGAATATCAATTGATGGTGTTAGCACTAACAGCGAAGTAAGAAAGAGTAAGAAAAAATAGTTGCATCATTAATAAAAGAGGATATATACTCTTTCATAGAGTTTATGTCTTGCAAAATCACTGCTACATCACTTGCAGTTGATGAGACATCCATCGAAAAGTGTATTAGGACATTACAACAAATTCTTGATATTATACCTAGGAGTGAAATTTGCAGTTTCACTGTGAATATGTTCCAAAAGAAGAAAAAAAATTACATATATATTTTTAGGGATGCCTATTGATAAAGCTCGTAGTTTTTGTTGGAGTTTAACTATTACTTATACCTCAAGAAAAATGGATAATGTGTCATTGTGGTTGAATATTTCTATTGTTCCGTGTTTGAATATTGTGGTTGTAGATGTAAACTTTGTTATGGTTTTATGTGTAAAATTTATTTATTACTTCTTGATTAGACGTTGTCATTATATCGCTACACCATTATTAAATTAAATCTTCTATTTGTTGAGTTTCTATTGTTAAGTTTTGGTTAAGATTGCTATTGTTAATCCTATTTAGATGTTGTGACGACTCAGCTAGTTGTTTTAAGTATTTTAACCATGTTTCCCCTTTTTGATAATTTGCATATGTGTATTTGTTATTACATTACTTGTCGGGGTGATTGGTTGGGTTACGGAGAGGTTTTGGAATGAATTGGGATACTTACTCCCAAAGTTGAAAGCTTAAGTTGTAAGGGCAGACCGGATTTTAACTTTTGTGTAGACAATACTGGAATGAAGTTTGGATGGTTCCAATAGCTTCGTATGGTGATTTTGGGCTTAGGCATATGTCAGAATGTGGATTTGGAGGTCCGTAGGTTGGTTTAATACTTTTTGGCGAATGTTGGAAAGCTAAAGGTCTAGAAGGTTGATAGGTTTGACCGAGAGTTAACTTCGATGGTATCAGGTTTGAATTTTGGTTCTAGGAGTTGTAATAGGTCCATTGTATCATTTGGGACTTGCATGCAAAACTTTGAGGTCATTCGAGTTGTTTAGGCATGATCATCGTAAGTTTTAAATTTAGAAATTTTGATTAGTTCCTTAGGCTTGAATTGAGGTGAGATTCATATTATTGATGTTGTTTAGCATGATTGAGGCCTTGAGTAGGTCTGGGTCATATTTTGGGATTGATTGGTGTGATTGGATGGGGTACCGGGGGCCGCGGGTGTTTCGGGCCATTACTCCATGTTTTGGAACTGCTGATTTTAAGTTCTAGTTTCCTTCTTTGCGATCGCGAAGAAACATTCACATTCGTGGAGAGTTTTTTTAATGGCAGATGGGTTTGTTCTTCGCGTTCGCGTAGAGGTGATCGCATTTGCGAAGCTTGGGAAGGTAGTGGCCTTCGTGATTGTTTACCTTGAAAATGGTAACTATAATTATATTTGATATTGTGGTTCTAAAAATACGTGATTTTTCTTAATACTAGTTGTTGGGCAATAGATGCTAAGTGTGAGTAAAGAGAATAATAAATGCAAACCAATAAGATCAAAAAGCTGGGCCTCGAGCTAGCTGGAGCAGGATCTCGAGGTCTAGACGGGCTAATAGCTACGAACGATTGATGAAGAATCAATGATAATGAGGGCCTTAAAGATGGCCTTTTGCGGTTAGTGATGAGCAATAAATGAAGAACAATAATGAACAATGAAAGAATAAGAAATAAATGTGAAGAACAATAGTGTTAGCAAAGAGAGCAGAGAATGTTGTATTGTATTCAACATGTTGTGTAAGAATCCGAATCCCTTTACAAGATGAGCAGGGTCCCGTTTATTTAGGAGGGGGGATCTTTGTATAGTACATGTCTAATAATGATAGGGAAATGCTATTAGTACAGCTATATAATGGCTCAATGCGGATGTGTACTACTCTTACAGACATGGTCAGTCCTAGCCACATACATTTGGGAATTTTCCCGCCCTTTCATGACGATCATCGATTGTAATGCTCCGAGATCGACCATAATGAGCCTTCGATGTGCTCCCTTGAGGGACACACCTCGGTGTTGCACCTCATGCCCTGCTTCGGGCTTCTTCGAGGTTAGGCGTGGAGCAGCGTAGTAGACCCAAAGTCAAACTCCCAAATTTTGGCCATATACAACGATCCTGTGCTAGATGTCGCATTTACATAGAAAGGAGGCCTGTTGGGGCTTCAGGAATCTTAGCCTTTGTGATCGCGGTAGGAGGACCGTATTGGTGTACACTTAGGATTATTGTGCATCGTGCTCGTGACTAGTGTCTCACGATCATGCAGCCTTTTTCCAGGCAGTGTTAGTTGTGCTTTGCGATCGCAAAGGATTTTCCTGGCAGACCACAAGTACTCTATTTTTTATGGTTTTAATAATTTTAATATATTTTGAGTTATAGAGCTCGGATTTGGGTGATTTTGGAGGAGATTGCACGATTTTGATTGTGGTAGTAATTTTGACTCGAATTTGTTTATTGTTCATGATTCCAACCTTGATATTAACATTTAATTGGTGAATTAAAGTGAAGAAATTGGAGATTTTAATAAAAACTTTTCTAAAGCATAAATTGATTATTTGAGGGTTAATTTGAGGTCGAATTTGGATAGAACACATATATTTGGACTCGTATCGGAGTAGGTTTTCATAATTTGTAAGTTTAGTCAAGTTTCAGGATGCGGGCCCGATGTTGAATTTTTGATTTTGGTTAAAGATCTTAACTCTATCATTTGAAATCATTTTTTATGGCTTTTATTGATGATACTAAGTCATTTTGGCAAGATTCTAGCCATCAGAGGTTGATTCACACGGGAAGGGCTTATTAGAGGATTGATTTGGCCTGCTTGAGGTAAGTGTCTTGTAAGGCCGCAGAAAATTTCGCTATGTAACTTAAGGATTTGTGGCGCTGAGTTAGGCTAAAGTGTTCAGAGGTAGTGAAAGAATGCACAACAGTGTTAAGGAATCTTTTTGGCAGAAGAACACAATTATGCGATCTGATTTGCGGCAGTAGAATTGATATTGCAGACCGCACTCCCATTGTAAAGTGAAGCAGAAGTTGAGCTAAGTTGAAGACCATTATGCGACGCACTATGCGACCGCATATCAGGTTTGCGGTGCATTTCGCATTTGCAGAATAGGTATGTGGACCGCAGACTGCCAAATACCCAACCCGAAATATCCCAGTTTTGAGCATCGATTGTGAGACCATTTTATAGGCTGCATATCTATTATGCGGTCATTTCTGTGATCGCATATCTGAGTCGGAGGATGCATTTTTCTATTATTTTAACCCGACCCATTTTGATAAATAATGTTTGGGGCTTCACTTGGGGCGATATTCTGATGATTTTAGAGAGAGGTAAAAGAAACATAGAGAGGGGGGGGGGGGAGAGGGAACCTAGCATTTCAAGACACCCAATATTGCTCAAATCTTCAAGAATCAAGGAAGATAGCACTAGATTATCTTCCATCCGGGTAAGTCCTACTTCTAGAGCTTGCATGTAAGAGGTTAAGAGTTCAAGTATATTGTGGAATTAGAAATAGGCCATTCATGTGACACTAGGTGGTAGTATTGGGAATAATGAACTATTTGGGATAGTTTCTTGTTGAAATCGGTTGAGGTTTCACATGTTAGGTGTTTGATGAAATTCCTAAGACAGTTACACCATTGGAAATCTTTCTAATTATTAATCGATTTTCGCTATCTTCCTATAGATTATTATTGCTAGAGGTGTTGGTGCGCTGTAGTAACTTAAGTAAAGCTTGTAA